>JAVXUP010003080.1:0-88680 GCA_033070095.1 Escallonia herrerae | reverse complement strand
CGCCCTTTAAAATAATGCCGCATAAACACACATGTCTAACACAACCATTATAGTTCTCCACATAAGGTGTAATTGTACACTAGTAATTGAAAGCTCAACTCATAATGGTGGAAGTGCATCTTGTGTGGCAGTTCTATAATTTTTATGTCGCATGAAAATATAACTCGTTTATTGAGCGGAAGCTGATTAATCATTAATCATTATGTACTCATCATTGGAAATCTTTTTTAAGGCGTCCAATGGTCCTATTTACTTTGATAGAGTTGCAATTTCTTATCTTATTCAACTTTCACATACAGGCAAGAAAAGAAAAAGAAGCTCGTGCTGCAGAAGGAGGATGGACTGTTGTTGTACATCACAAGGGCAGGAAAATAATAGCAGATACTGAAAGTGGAATTGTTGTGGGTTCTGTTGTCCAGGCTGCCGTTATGGATAAGATGGACAAAAAGAAAAGTAAGGAAGTCGAGCTAGATTTCTACCGCTTCCAGAAAAAGGGAGGCCAAGAGGAATGGTATGTAAATTTTCATAAGCAGATATTGTTGCATGTTACTTTTTCTGAAATATGCTAGGACATATGGTAAAATTAATGAAACTAGGTTCCATTCATAACTTGAATAATTCATCTATATACACTTGAAACTTGGTTCTTTGTGTTATGTGGGTTTTAATGCTGAACCTTTTTAGCGGATTGACTTATCAGGAACTGCAATGTTCATGTTATTTACTGGAACTTGGCACTTTGGTTGTCATACTGAAACATGGGAGGAGAATTAGAAAGTTTTCTTTGGGTTTTGGTGCACTTGATGCTTGTCTTCTTTGTGATGACGTGGGTTTGGCGGAGCAGAGCAAGGGTCAATACAACAGTCTTTCGCTTAGTCTCGCTTTAGTATATCAACTAGCAAGTAAAATACACTATGAAGCACGGGTACGGGTGCGGGTGCGGATACGACACGGGTGCGGATACGCGGATACGGCATTTTTGAAAATTTTAGGATACGGGTGCGGCGGGGATACGGCAAATATTATATATATTTTTATATATATAATATATGATATATAAATATTTTTACTATGTACAACTAGCATTTAAATTCTAAATCAAATACAATACCATTCAACAAACATTTATACGCGATATTGAAGACAGTGTGAAATCAAGTCTTCAAAAAAATATTGAAGACAGTGAAGAACAAAATATTGAAGACAGTGAAGACATTAGACATACCTTCGAAGCAAAGCTGCCGGAGGTGAGTAGGGTGGTCGCGAGTGGTCGCCGAAGGTCCCCAATGGTCGCCGGAGGTCGAGGGAGGTTTTCGGTGGTCGCGGCTGTTCGGCGGTGTCGTGGGTGGTCGCGACTGTTCGGTGGGTGTCGTGGGAGATCGCCGGTGTCGAGGGAGGTCGCCGGTGTGTCGAGGGATGTCGCGGCTGCGATCTCTCTTTCAGACGAGATCCGTGTGCCCTAATTTGGTAAGTATTGTTCATTTTATGTTTTCACCCCCAAATAAATTAAGTTTTGTGTATCAACCCCCGAAATTATCTTCTGGATATTATGTTTTCAACCCAGAAGTGTCGAATCAGCACCCGAACCGTATCCGAGCCGCACCCGAGCCGCACCCGAATTTCTGAAAATGAAAAAATAAATAGAAATTAACGGGTGCGCACCCGACACGCACCCGAGGCGCACCCGTGTCTGATGCGCACCCGACCCCGATACTCCTACCCTTTTGAAGCACCCGTGCTTCATAGAAAATACATTATACATTTGGAGGTTCCAATTTGTTAGCCCGTTTGTTTACTATTGGTCCTTCAGAAACATATTGAATTCGATCTTTTTACAGGATTAACTACAGCTTTTGAGATATCTGTTGTCATCCCAAAGGCTTTTGGTGCAGGCCAGTTTGGACATGGATTTTTGTGCATTAGTAATTCTTATTTGCCAAGCTGGTTTGGGCTTCCTTCTTTGATTTTGACCTTTTCCGATGTGGGTTTTTTTCTTGCTTTTTTTTTTTGGGTGGAAATTTGTATTAGTTTGTTAAGTACGGATTTGTTAAACTGCGGTATAATAGTAGTTTTTTTAAAGCCTACCACTATACTGCTTTGGACATCTGAAAGTATGATACAATTAGACGTTTTACATGTTTATCATGTTGCATTACGCTGTGAAATTGTAGCCCTTGACAAAGGCAAGTGTTACATTTCTTTCTATGGCTCTTCATGCTTAGGTGATCTTGTTTCCTATGTTTATTTTGCTGTTATCTTACTTGTGGTCTTTCGCAGAAATTATGATGTTGCAGAGCAAATTCGAGCAGGATAAACAACGGATACAGCAGCTGAGAGCTGCAAGGAAGTTTCGACCCTACTAAATGCTGCAAAAGATATTCAACAACGTTCTCTTAGGCAGAATTACATCAGGAATTAAGCTCTTTAAATAGTCATCAGCTACGGTTTTTTTTGGTTGGTTCCTTTTCTTCTTTCAATTGTCGAGAAGATGAAGAGACCAGAAGCGAGTTAGCTGCAGTAATTTTTGTGACATGTAAATGTATGTTCAGGTGAACAACGAAGACAACGAGTTCTTTTACACCGTAGTTTGAGTTGTTTTCATTAGTGCAACACCACTAAATATGAAGTCAATCTAGATTCAATTATCACAACAAAGATAGGAACGATACATGGAGTCAAATCTAGATTCTAGTGGTCCCATAACATCAGCCTTCCTTTGGTACGATGGTCCGGAATAGTGCATTTTTACTTGACAAACGGGCTAATCTGGTGAAATAAAGAGTGGAACATACGGGTCAAACTCAGCCCTATCCCATATGGAGAGCGCACCAAAAACATTGAGCCAAGTCCAGAGTTCTAACGTAGCACCAGCTCATGGTTTGGCTGTAGTTACCGAACAAGCTCATTCTCCCCATGGTGTAAGAGAAACGGGTAATTTATTTTGGCTTTGTAGTAAATCCACAAACAAACGAATACAGTTCAACATCTGACAAATTTTTAACAAACCTGGATTAAGAAATGGCCAGTAAAACGCTACAAAAATAACTCTCATCTTATTAATCAACAGCAGACGAATCCAAATCATCCTAGCAAACAAGAAATAGTAGACTTACGGAAGCAACAAAAACCATACTCATGCCCCGACTCAAACAATACCACTGTCTTAATTCTCAGCAAACAAGTATAAGTAGGAAACCAAGAAAATCGGCTCCAGAGCTATTTCTTCACTTCCTCATCCTCGCTCTCAATCCAACAGCACTGCAAAATTGACCTGGGAGACCCACAGCTACCATCCATCGTGAAGCTGCGGTACATGATCGACCCTCCCTCGCCAAGCACTTCATAGCTCCTTTCTTCACAACAATAACCCTTCAGGGCAATATCATTACCAAGATCCTTCACAATCTCATCAGCATGCAAAGCTACTGAAAACTCAGTCGGTTGGAAGCAAGCCAAGACCCTTTCGAGCAGGTGGGTCAAATTAACGACTTTAAAGTCGTAACCCACTGTTTCAAAGCTCGCATAGCTGAAACCATCTTCCGGTGTCACGTGAATGGTAGAAATTGCACCCCCTTCAATAGCATTCATGGAGTAACCACAAGGATCAAATTCAAAGTCACATATCTCAGAATCCGGAAGAATCCTCCTGATACCAGAGTCTTCAGTCATCACAGCAGCAGAGCTAGATTGTGTCTTGTAAAAGACAGATGCCGCCTTCTTGTCCAAACCGGTCATGCACATCTCTAAAGTATAAACCGAGTCCAAGTGATTATCTGATTCAGCGGAAGCAGAGTAAACATGCCATTTCTGTGATTTGTTGACGCCACCCATCACATACGCCTTGCTGCCTGAGCCAAGTTTGCCAAAGTAGCTATCAAGGACAGCCACTTCTTCAGAGAAGTTGCGATGTGGAAATGGCTGAGCCCCAGGAAATGTGAAACTTCCACGAGTATACCTTACAGACCTCACATGGAGGGAAAGTTTACCAGCTAATTCCAGTATGGGTGGAATTGAGAGAAGCAATTTTGTGGTCCCGCAAGTCTTGATGATAATCTTATAGGGGTATACAAAGAGACTGGACTCCGAAAGAACGTAAGAATCGACTTCATCATTCGACAACACAGCAACTATGGTGCATTCAGCTGGTTTCAGGATTGTATCCAATTGATCTTTAGACAGAGCATGAAGGCCGTTGCCCCCGGGGTCAGCAAATAGGCCAGGCTCATAAAAAGAAATCTCAAGCCTTTTTTCATAGCCCTCAAAACCGATTGCAGATACAGGCAAGGCCATCTTGCCCCAAGACAAAGTGCTGTTGGAAAGAGAAAAAAGAGACGAGCAGAGGAGAACGAAATAAAGACTGGTGCAAAACTTGAAATTCTACCACTTTTCTTAGATGGCTATTCCAATTCTTGGGAAATCTCAGGATGGCCTTCGCACGCAGTTGGAGTAAGCAGCAGATCTGAACTTCTTGATTCCACCGTGCGGTCGAATGTCTTCAATGCTGTAACCTAGAGGAGCTTCGTAAAAGGATTTACTACTACTAGACTTCTTCTTTCCACCCTTTGACTCCATTAGAACATTCAATCCTGCCTGCACAAGAGCCAAAAAGCTTATCTATCGTAATGGCAAAACTAATCGAAGGCAGTAAAAAAGTAGCCAGCAGACAAGAAAAGACACCATGTTAACCTAAGCTAAAAACATCTATCAGACTATAACACAAGGCATCTTAGCATAAACCTCAGTAGCACCTATGATCAAACATATCAAAATTTCAAATGGAATGCAATGAAAAGCTAGCATACAATAAGAGTGACCATGATATAGTAAATGCCAAACAGAAAACATAAATGGATGATAACTAGTATCTATAATCAAACATGTTAGCATAGCTATCTACAAGCATCTTTGGCTTTGGTGCAACACATACAGAGAGCAAGAAAGGACAACAGGTTATAAGATTAAAATCGCCTGAAACTCCTATGATCTTCCTTTCCTTAAGAATACAATAGCAACTCCGAAATCCGGAAAAGAAAATTGGCATTATAGAATCGTATGTGTTTCCCATAAAACTCAGCAAACTTTTTGTTTTAAGCACGGGTTGGGAATAACAAAAAGTAAATCATGAATTAGGCTATACCTCTCGGGTCAATTAGTAAACAGAACTAACGAGAAGGAAAAACAAATCAAGTTTATGGTACGTTCACATGCACACGAAAAAACAGCATAAACCAGTTTATTTCATTCATGCATTCATTCTTTATCCGCCAAATTACCAAGGAAGTAATGTACTCCTAATATGCAAATCAACCAAAACAAATACGACCATAGATTAACCACATCAACATGTTCATGTAAGCATTAACACAGAAAAAAAAAACAGATAAACTAGGAGCAAAAATCGCAAACACGATACTTACAGTTATGAAGGTTCTTGATACAGGAAAGTAATCGCTTTCTTCACAGCTTCAATCGATCAAAACGATGAGATGAACGAATATGGTATTTGGACCGGACCGAAACAAACCCTACTTCTTCTTCAGATCTGGAGCTTCGACCAAGCAATGCGAATTCGAAGAACAAGGAAGCAATTATATAGGGAGAGAGGACAGAGCAGCACCGCTCAAAAGTATTGTTAGCAGAGCCTCTTTTGTGCGTGGGAACGAGTCTGTAGGGGAGGCCTTGTCTATGTAGCCCGCGTGGGTAATTCTATTCGTAACGGACTTCGCCACCTCCTTTTGAGATATTTACGGTCCCACCCTTCGCCTCGCCCGGTTTGTGAACTGCGGTAAAACTCCTAATTGATTGGAATTCCGTGTTATTCGGGAATTTGTGTGGAGCGCAAGCGAACAAGTAGGAATTTGAGGTGGAACTGGAATCTGATTCTTTTTTCTTTGCTTTGTTACCACGCGTTTCGTTAATGCCATCCCACTCTAGATAAAGTGATGGCTGATCTCGTTTATTAATCTGGTTTCGTCTTAACTTTTTTAAAAATGATCGACTCGTTTTACAAAACTCAGATAAACTGGTCTGAGTTTTACAAAACTCGTTAATGCCATCCCACTCTAGACCAGTTTTACAAAACTCAGATAAAACAGATTGACAAATAAAATTATCTGATTTGATTTGTCCTCGATAGCCATGAGGTGATCTCTTTAAATTGATATTTCTATAGGCTAATGCTCTTGTTCACTCATTATAATGAGAATCTGTATTACATATGTCAATAGTTAATTTTGGTAAAGTATTTGTCCATATTTGTAAATACATTTCGGTTAAAAGAATTGCTAGCCACAAATTTTCTGCTACGCCTGTTAACTCTGGTGTACTTATATTGGCCTCGCATTCCTCTTATTTATTCTCTTTCGTGGAATCTCATTCCCATTTTATGTGGGTTAGTGCAAATTTAACCATTGTTTTCAAAATCAGTTATTTTATTTTTTAGGCATTACTCACTCTAAATGAAAATATTTGGCTTGCTATCTAAATTCTCAAATGCCATTTATTTTAGAAGCAACCAGGCAAAAACACACACACACACACACACACACATATATATATATATATACACACTAGATATAAAGGAAAAACATGGTTTAGTTTGGTTTGGTTTGGTTTGGTGTAACACCTTTTTGATGTTATATAACTATCTATCTAGAACGGTGACAAATCCATTTTATAGTTTTTCTTAAAAAATTCACAAAATAAAAGTTTAAATAGTTAATAACTACTTTTAATTTTTATAATGTACAATTCATTTTATAGAATATGATAATAAATATTTATACATGATAAAAATTTTATATTATTAATTTTATTTTTATACACGCATCGCGTGTGTTACAACGACTCATTAAATATATAGGGAATAGGTCTTTGGTGTAATACCGATTTTGGTGTTACATAACTACTTATCTAAAATGGTGTAACAAGTGATATTTTATAATTTTTTTTTGAAAAATTCACGAAACAAAAATTCTAATAGTAAATAACTACTTATAATTTATTTATTTTACTGAATATAATAATAAATATTTATACGCAATGATATTTAATATTTTTTTACAAAATTTTATGTTATTAACTTTGTGTTTACACATATACAGCATGTTTCACAGCGACCCGTTTAGTCACGATGGAGTAACATGAGTGTGTGTGAACGATCGAAGCGAAGGAGGGTCGGGCATATCGACACGTGTAGCACAGGGCTGCCACGAAAATCCTTTGCGTGGCACAGGCACATGGTGGCTTACTGGCTTATGGGGTGCTGCAGTGAGTTGACAGTGCTACCCTCGGCCACCAGGACCTAATTTCCTGAATCAGCCTGCTTTCCTGCTTGACCGAATGATACCAGTGGGTGTCGAGCAGAGGCGATTTACGCACAAAAGCAAATATATATAAATTAGTTAAAATCCCGTGCTATACACGGGTCATGCATAATAAATCTATTTATATGTTTTACAGTGCTAACCTCACATAAAAATTGAGTATAAATGTAATTTTGATGTAACATGTTAATTATAGAAGTAATTTTAATGTGTAATGCATTTGACTATGTGGCATGTGTGACTAAAGTTTAGTAAGTAATTACTATTGAAAAAGTAATTATCAAAAGTTAAAAGCAAAAGAAAGAAAATAAATCTGTAATAACTACTTTATAAACCATGTTTTTTTATGGTCTTTAAATTCTTGCAAACAACTACCTTCTATGTTTTTTGTGAATTTTTTCTTTTTTTCACACACATTGTGTGTGGAATGACACGTAGCACATTATACATAAAGAGGCAAAACATAAAATGCCCCTGATCATCTGAGAAATTTGATATGGATACTTCGCATTATTGCAAATGAGCAAAATTTAAAAGAGTCCGTTTGAAATTAATTCTTATAACCAATTTTGAGTTTTTGGAAGCTGATTTAATTGGTTTTATTTCTTTGCCAGACCTAAGAACCTAATTATATAGATTTAAGTTTTTGACACACTTTTGAACCTAATTCAGTCGACATTAAATCAAGTTTGACTATCCAATAATCAAAATCCAAATATTCTCTACTTTTGTCGCTGAAACTTTGAACTATTACTAAAAAGATAAATCTTGTCACATTTTCAGTGGCAAATGACCAAAACACAGTGACAAATATTTCTCAACACCCTTATTTTGGATAGTAGTGTTGTAAATTTGAAGCCCTATAGTAAAACATGGATGGTGGGAAGAGAAGATGCGACAAAATTACTATATACTTGTTGCCAAATAACAGAAGTGGTTAGGCAAAGAAGCTACAGTGACCTAAAATGCCACTAAGGAACAATAATAGCCCAATTTTCGTTTTAGATACAAGAAGTTGCCAAATTGTTATCAGTTTCGTTCATATGTTCTCACCATAATTATGGAAAAGATTGTAAAGGATAAATTTTTTTCCATTAACTCATCATCTGATTCCTTTTATGTCTCAAAGATGATGTGCTAGGCCCTGAAAAGACTCGGTCCGCTGAACATCATTTTCCACAACAATAAATATGGCTACTGAATAGGCTATCATGTAAACCATCTCTTTTCACAGTGAGACTTGTTGCAACGACACTTATGCATGTCTCAAATAATGTCTTCAAATGGTCATCTTAGCATCTCCTTAAGCATCCAAACAGCATGAATCTGTTGCCTTAGCCTCAAAGTTTTACTCCATAGCCTTATTTTTTTCTCTCTCTACTCCATACGTTTTTTTTTTTGCCAAAATCCAAATGCTATATGATTAGGCATGAGGAAAGTACTTAGTGTAACATACGTACATGCAAAAAGGTCGTGGACATCACCATTATGCGGTTGGTGTAGTGCGACCTGCTTATTTATAACTTATCTATTTTTGGCTGTTCATTAGTGATAAAAATATTTACTTTTATACATAGCTGCGATTTGATTAGTGAAAAAAAGAGTCTATTTTAGTTTAAAAAAAGTATGCAGGTAAGGGATAATTGTAGCCGTAATTAAAGTACTTAGTTTGGTAAGCACGTGATATCTCACTTTTTTAATGTTGCCTTGAAGTCATGTTGGTCATTCATGGTGCCAATCATTTAACTTGAGCTTTTTTCCTCACTTCACTTCGCTTTTTTTTTCCTTTTTGAAGAAATTGATTTTCCAAAAGATGGTAAAAAAGGGTAAAGGCATATATTGGCCCTATAAGCGTTATTTTTTCCTCTTTCCATTTTTGTAATGTATACCCTTTTTATCTTTCTATCAGGGATCATATTTAATAAAATCTCTCGGGCCTCTAAGACGACTGTTATTTAGTATTACCATGTATAACTCTTCAATTTTAAACTTTTATTTTAATACTACCACGTATTTTTCTTGCATCGTCATATTATTAATAATAATGACACTTTACTATCTAGGATGCCTACGAAAGTGATCCATCAACATCATGTTGGTAAATGACGTTATGTGCAAAGTTTGCTCTTGGTTGAGAACATAGGATTTTGTATAAAATAGTAAGAACTTAAAATAAATTATTTTAATATGGTGATCATATGTGATATTTGTAACCTTAAAATTCCAATTCAAAAGAAAACGGATTTTTTGGTAGGTCTACTTATTCATCTTTGGTCGCTAAAACTAAAAGCTTTATCGCATTATAATATTTTGGCTACCATATTATAAAAAAGTCATGACAACTTGTGTAAAAAGCCTCACGATGTCTTTAATCGTTACGTTATTTTAGTCACTTACATTCTCTTTTTCAAAGGCTCAACTTAAAAGCTTTTTGAAATTAGCACACTTGAACTCAAGGGTTCATCCGATGAGTGCGATAATCACTTCGTTGTTACAGCCACTTTCATTTTTTCTTTCAAAGGTTCAACTTACAAATGTTTTAGAATTAGCACTAATTGAACTCAAAGGTTTATTCGATAAGAGCAGATATGCTAATTTAGATACTTCCATCTACCACAGACCAAACATAGAAGTCATATCACAAATTTGCGAGATGCATTTCTTATCAAACGCAAGATCTACTACGTTTGGGACTGAAAAATATATTTTTATACAATGCCTTGTGACACATAACAAAAAAATTACTTAAAGAGAAAAACTTGTGATCTAGAGTAAAAAAAAAACAAGTTAACATCGAGCTTGTAACTTGTAAGGCAAAGAAAATTTAGTTAAATCATTGATGTTACAATTCTGCACAATTAAAAAAGCTAAATTTTTTTCTCTTAACTAAACCTCCAAAAAGAATGAAGACCCTTTTCCACAAAGACACCGCATTGACTTCACAAACCCAAGAACTTCCCCACCCCAACCCACCAACCCACATACAGACACAGAGTAGCCCACTCCTGGTTCTTCCCATCTTCATTTACCCGTTGATTGGTTCGAAAAGAGATAGTAATTCCATACGTGAGATGTGTTGTGGTGGGTCGACCATCAGCGGATTGAAGCAAATAAACTTGAAGGCTAAGTTCATCTCTCCTTCGTTCTTGTTCTCCTGTAGGTGACCATATTGATTATTCCTCCCGCATTGGTTTCCTGCATCAGATGATGAGCCCACATTTTCAATGGAAATCGCAAGATCAAAGTCAAGAAAGGTTTGTTACGGGGCGAGGTGCCTAGCGATCTTTCTGGGAGTAGCTATTTAAAGTATCCAAGCCAAGGCGAAGGTTTCTTTTTGGATTCCACACATTCAGATGAAATTACCATCTTTAGAAAGCACCATCACCCAAAATCTGTTGTCTTTAAGTCCAACGGCAACCGATCCATTGACGTCGCCGAGTGGCCACAACCTGCTCACATCCCTCGAAACAACCTATCACTCCCCGTATCCCCCATAATCCCCACCCAACACTTTCAGACATACACAGGAACACGAAACACACAGACACACCCCCATCCACACACACCGTTCACACATGAAACACACCCATTCGGCCATTGCCGAATCCCAAGCCACCCACACACACAGACAACACGGTACCCCACCTCTCCCTCACGACCCAAAATCAGGTGTCCTTCGATCCGACGGCGACTATTCCATCGACATCAGCGAGCGGAGACAACCGACTCACACCCCTTCACACAACCCGACCCCCTACCACTCCCCAAATCCCCTACCCCACCCAACACCTTCAAAAGCTTCCACCACCGCTCCAAGTACAACAGTGCCATCTTATACGGCAACCTGCAGTCATATCTAACTGCTTGGTTATGGATAACAAATGTTTTATGGATTAAATACAAAGAAAACTATAATTACTCTTGTGCCTGATCATGCTCAACAATTGTTCGTATTCGATCCTTCAGATTTTTGTCAGATGATCAAAATTGGGAAAATGGCTGAACTGAGGCCCCGTTTGACACTCTTTTTTTTCTTCTTTTTTTTTTCAGTTTTAAAAACTGAAAAAAAAGGAGCGTTTGGTAACCATTTTTTTTTCAATTTAAAAAACCAGTTTTTAAACTGCAGAGTAAAAAAAAAAACTCCAAAAACTGGTTTTTTTTTTCGACCACCACCACCACCCTCCCACCGCCGGCAGCCACCTCAGGCGACCACCGCCAGAGACTGCCGACAACCACCTCCGGCCACCGGCAGCCACCTCCGGCCGCCGGCAGCCACCGCCGGAGACTGTCGGCAGCCATCTCCGGCCGCCGGCGACCACCGCCGGAGACTGCCGGCAGCCACCTCCGGCCGCCGGCCACCACCGCCGGTGACTGCCGGCAGCCACCTCCGGCCGCCGGCGACCACCGCCGGAGACTGCCGGCAGCCACCTCCGGCCGCCGGCGACTGCCGGCAGCCACCTCCGGCCGTCGGCCACCACCACCACCACCGTCGACCACCGCTACGCCCCACCACCGCCACCGCAAACCACCAAAAAAAAAAGTCAAAATAAAAAGGGTTACCAAACACCAAAAAAAAAAACCTAAAAAAAAAAGGGGTTATCAAACACCCACTTGTTTTTATAAAAAAAAAAATTAAGCTGCTCTTTAAAAACTGAAAACCAAAAAAAAATTTTTGTCAAACGAAGCGAGAATACTTGTTGATAAGAAGTAGAAGTTCAAAGTAACTGAGCAGGTTGTGGCTTAAACAAAAGAACCGGTGAAAAGGAATAAAAAAGGGTCAGATGCGGTTTTGGCTAAAAGAGAGGAGATCGTGGGGCTGAAATTTATGTGGGCTAAATAGTTATTTTTATTCCTTTGGCCAATAGATTATTTACATCTCATTATGTTTATAAACGAAAATTCAAGAATTTTAGAAAAACGGATTGATACTTTGGAGGGCATAGATCCTATCAATCGAATCCTATTATATATAGTATAAATGCTACTATACATGCAAGGTGGCATATAATATCACACTTACATCTCAATCAGAACAGAAAATTAAATATAGAGCACAACAAAAGTAATGATAGTTGTACTTCAGTTTTAACCATTTAAGTTCTAACTTCAAATTTTTTTGACACTATGAAAGATGCACGACGACAAAAGTTTCTCTCAAAAAGCTAAGTAAAGTTCATATCGCTTTTTCTATTCTCATGTAGGCGTGGCTTTTATTTTTAAGTTCCTTGAATTAATTTATTTGTATCATTTTTTGTCAAAGATATAATTTATATGATAGTTTACGTAAGGCATATTTACGATCGGTGTTTTTATTAGGCAATAAAATTCAACCACATCAAACAATAAAGCTAAAAAAATTAAAACATTCAAAGTGTATCCCTTATGATACAGGATTACCGAATAAAGTTTGACATCATACAATTAAAATTATTAGTTTATTTGTAATCATCCACTTTGTCAGAGATGTAGCCAGTGGTTAGTATACCTCTTTTGAGGACTACAGTTCCTTTCTGTACATAAATTAATATTTTACGTAAAAGTTGAGTTAAAACCTAGTAGAAGCTTTTGTAGGCATTTATTCAGGGAAAGATAATGGTTTTTCTTTTTGGCAAAACCATCCTCTCGCCAACCCCCCACCCCTCTCTCTCACACATCAGCCACCCCCAAACCACCCCGGGGGGTTACCCACGACCGCTACCCACCCCCCATCACAACCCCATTACCCACGACCCCACAACAACGAAAATACCCCACCACCCCGCAATCCCCCCACCCCCTCAAAAAAAAAAATATATATATATATATATATAGTGTGTTATGCTACACAAAATTATTAGTATTTTTTTTTTTTGGTACAAACAAAATTATTAGTAGTACTTAATAGAGTTGTGTGAAAACTTTGTTAGATTAATGTACAGGTCAGAAGCCCTCTATCTTTTTGGTTTTTGGTGGACAGGAGACTATGGTAAACTTAGAAGTGATTACTTCTCCATTTGATGTGATTTAAAGTTGTATAGGAGCGAATTAAAAGTTATTAGTTTTTTCCATGGAAGAAGTTATTCTCATTCCATCATATGCTAGCTCACCGCCCTTGACCTTTAAGACTAATAAAGTATCGATGAAAGTTAAGGTATTTGTACCACTTATTAGGCAATGCAAACCCAAAATAAGTATATCAAGCATAAAAATGAACGAACCCCAAAGTTCTTTTAAGATCATAATCCGCATAGGGCAACGTGTGATTATAAGCCTGTAGTCAGTGCCAAACGTAGTTCTCAGAAAAAGAGGAACCATTGTAAACGCGCGTGTATTCATATTAAGGGAAACAGAGTAACATGATCATACCTGGAGAACTTATTTAAGGACATCTCATGAAGGATATACATGTGAATGCTTGAAAGGAACTGAGAACATCCTCTGAGAAGGAATTGCGGTTGAAAGGAATTTGAGAGAGGAAGAAGGAATAAAAACCGTCAATGCCCTTTTTGCTAAATGAAAGGAGGTCATGGGCTAGAACTTAGGAGAGTACCGGTTATCTTATTCCTTTAGCCAATAATTTTTTTACACATAATTATAGTTATCAAGAAAATTCAAGAATTCTAGAAAATTGGATTGGTACTTTAGTGAACAATGAGCTTACCAATCGTATCCAAATATTTAGATTATAGATCACGTGCAAAAAAAGAGGGGGATGCTATTAAATATCAATTATATATTATAATAATAAAAATTAAACATGACATAGAGGAAAGTCACAATCTGTAATTTTGTAAAAGACCAAACACTACCTACCTACATGGTAGTTATTTACTACCTAATTTTAAATTCTTACCTTTTTTTTTTCATGTCATGCGATCACAAGATTAATTAAAACTACCTTCGTGCCATGTGTCATGACATACGCGATGAATATACAAAAATAAAAATAAATTACACGTAAAAAGCAAACATCACCAAAAAAATAAAGGAAACCAGACATCAAAGTTAAGGTAGTTATCTAGAATTTTTTTTTATTTATTGTTCTTATATATATATATATATATATATATATATATATATATATACGAGCTGCAGTGCACACGCCGATGCGTGTGCGAGTCATTTATTGTATCAGTCGTGAAACATCTGTTTCAGCAATATAATCTCGAAATTAAAAATAACATCATTGAGCTGAAGCACGCGATGCGTGTGTAAAAAATTAAAAGTATATATTTATCATCATCATGTATATATTTATTATCACGTTCGGTAAAGTGAGTTGTACATTTAAAAAATTAAAAATAGTTATTCACTATTTAAACTTTTGTATTGTGAAATCTTCAAGAAAAAAAATTATAAAATGCCATTTGTCGCGAGTTGCCGTGCACACCTGATGCGTGTGCGATTCTGTCACTTTTACGCTGTATTTGATAAAAAAAAAAAAGAATTCTATTGCTTCTAAAATCTCTAAAATATCATCAAAATTCTATCATTTTTAAACTTTCAAAAAGTTTTTAAAAAAGGATTCTATTACTACTAAAATCTCTAAAATATCATTAAATTCTATCATTTTTAAACTTTAAAAAAGCAATGATTTATTACTAACATTTTTCAAGGAATTGATAGATATCATATTTGAATTTGGTATCTAAATTGGATTTCAAATTAAGTAACCAATTAAACAATGTTATTTAGATTCTACTTGCAAGAGCCTAACACATCCAAACATAAGATCAGCAAGTTGCCAACTTTATTTCTCATTTTGCACTTTGCATATAATATACCCCTAGTTTCATACAAAAATTACTATGTAAATTCTGCAACCTTATAAAGAACCCAATAATCTAAGAGAAGCTAACTAAATACTGTTATCAATACCAATAACTAAATCTAAAATAAAAAAATCATTGATAAAAAAATCTTGAAAACCCAATTCTCAAAATACACAATCAGGTGAGCCAACATTGACCAGCCGCCGTAGCCTGATCGCCGGCGAAATGGAGGATGATGCTGACCAATTGAATTCATCTCCACGACACTTCACTTCAAGAATTTTGCGGACACGCCTTCAGGGAAAGCCACATAGAGAATTTTGAGAATTCGCCTTCAAGAATTTTTGGAAAAGCCTCCACGCCGGAGCTTCGGTCACCATCTTCGCAAACCATATCGCAGCGAGTGCCCATGTGTCAGCCGAAAACTGCTGCTCGTAGCCGTAAACCATATCGCGGCGAGGGCACCAACGGCCACCGCTGGTCACGCACGGAGGGCCACCATCTGCGCCGTCCTCCATAGATCGGGCACCTAAGGCCTCCACGGCCGCCGTCGGAGCAGTCCTACCACCAGACATGCATACACGCCGTCGCACAACCACCACTCTCAGCCACACGCCAAGGGCAGCCAACGGCCACCAATCGACGACCCATGACACGGCCTCCATCTGCCGGCCACCCACGACCCCCGAGTCATGCCACCAAACTTCCACCCATCGTCAATCGCCCAATCGCCACCAACCACGTTCACCGATCGCCAACGATGACCACCGGCCTCCAAGGGCCACCAACTTAACCAATATTGCCACCACCAGCCAAACTGATCGCCGGCGAAATAGAGGATGATGCTGACCAATTGAATTCATCTCGTAGACACTTCACTTCAAGAATTTTGCGGACACGCCTTCACGGAAAGCCAAATAGAGAATTTTGAGAATTCGCCTTCAAGAATTTCTGGAAAAGCCTCCACGCCGGAGCTTCGGTCACCATCTCTGCAATCGCACATCCGAGTGCCCATGTGTCAGCCGAAAACTCCTGCTCGCAACCGTAAACCATATCGCAGCGAGGGCACCAACAGCCACCGTTGGTGGCGCGCGGAGGGATCGCCGGCAGAGGAATTGTTCGATGGCCCCGAAGTAGCCGGTACTTTCTTCGGCGCTCTGGCTTTCTTCGGCGGCGGAGAGAGTAGGGGTGATGCAAACTGGAAAATGAAGACATGCGTGAAATAAAAAAAATAAAAAAAGCACATTTCATTAGAATACCATTGTAAAGTAGATAGAGTGTTACCATTGGAATCTTGGAAATAAAGAATTGAAACTGTTTTTCAGTTTCGAATTTGAAGAGATGGAGGAAAGGAGGAAGATGGTTTGATAAGGATGCAGTTATGGAGGTGTAGGAAGAGAGAGAGTTTCTGATGTAAATGAATATTTGAAAAGTGGATAATAGGATATTTTACCTTTTTCTCCTCGAAATGGACACTTGTCAGCACCTTATTCACTCTCACTGTAACACCAAAAGGGTAGGACACCAAAAAAGGATTTCTCATTATAAGTAGTATATATATATATATATATATATATATATATATATATATATATATATATATATAATTTCAGGTAATATAGTAGGTGGTAGTTACAACTGGTAAGTTATATCAAAACTACTTTCACACCAAACAATTCAAAAGATTGCGGCTGAATGAAAGATCCTTATGCCGTTTGGGGGTAATATGATTCATTGTTTTTCTCCCTACATTTATTGAAAATACAATTTCCTCCACACATTATTATCTACTTCACACATTTTTGACAAATATTTCTTGGGACATAAGGCTAAAGCCTACAACCACAATGAAAGAGAATTCATGATCACGTATATTTTCTCTCTTTGTCCCTTTCCATACTTCATTTATTTGGTTTGCCTTTAATTACAAGATTTCTTAATATGCTAGAAATGTTTTTCCCTTTATCTTTCTTCGGGTGTGTTTGATAAAACTGAAATTTAAGTACTGAAAACTTAAGTGCTGAATTTGTACAACTGAAAATTTGAAGCTACTGAATTTTAAGCACTGAAATTTTTTTGGTCTTGACTGCAATTTAAGTGCTGAAGTAATTTATTCTGTTTGATAAAAAAAACAACTGAAATCTAAAAACTGTTTAGGTTGACACTAATACCCTTTTGCTCTGCTTTTTGAAACTTTATAAACCTCGTTATATTATTGCACATCTCAAGTATTATTATATCAATAATGGATATTTCAAATCCAATTTGCATGCGTAACATTAAAACATAAAAGAAAATTCAAATTAGTCACACCATAAAAATAGCAATAATTAGATAGTTAAAAGTCATATTATTACATATATGAACTACAACCTCAAATTAAACAATTGAGTTGCAATCTGCTCCCGCAAGTTCACCATAAAGTTTTGATCAGCTTGTCGTGCTTCCGCTCCCATATCTACGGCATTTTCGTGTTGGTGAGCCGTATCTTCAAGAATATCTCCGTTGTCAAATTGCTCAAAAAGATAATCTGTGATAATCATTTTTCGAAGGAAATTATGTACCGTTGCACATGCAATAACAATATTCCTTTGTACTTGAAAAGGATACGGTGGCATCCTCTTCAATATTGGGAAACGAGCCTTAAGGACTCCAAATGAACGCTCAATGACATTTCTCAGTCTAGCGTTTGCATGGTTAAATCGTTCCTCCTTTGTTCTTGCACGATGACCCTGTGCAAAGTCCGCCAACCAATAACGCACATTGCGATAAGGTGCCATAAATCTACGAGTATGTGTATATGCAGCGTCACATAAATAGTACTTATCTGCAATAAATTATTTATTTCAACAATTTAGTACTTGTTTTCAAATGAATCTCAATACTATATAAGGCACCATATTTCAATACCTGAGGGCGGAAATGAAAAATGATTAGCAGGTTCCCGCATAGTTTCTGTTAACACCCTTGAGTCATGTGCCACTCCTTCCCAACCACCCCATATAAAAGTGAAAACCATATTAAAGTCGCATATGGCTAGAACATTTTGGTAACATTCACCCCTTCCTCTTCCTCTATATCGTACTTGCTGATCAGGGGGTACGACAGCATGAATAAGTGTACCATCTAATGCACCCACTGCACCCTACAAAAAAAAAAGAAAAAAGAAAAGAACACAACCACATAATTTACAATTGGATACAAAATTACGCCTATAAGCATTTTTGTGTAACAAAATCTAACTTTGTATTTATACCTGAAACACGTGTCTGAGCCGACGATGGTGCCGAATCTGATTGGCATTAGGATTATATGTGGTAGGAACAATCATTTCCTTTGAAAATTGTAGTATCGCCGATAACACCTCGTGAAAATATCTATGCACTGTATGTGTTGAATGGTTGAATCTTCTTTTGACAAAACGGGTTCTTGTGTTATGGCTCAAAATTACCAAGAACATTGCCATCTTCTCCCGTATGGAAACGTAACGACTGTCCTTTAGCCACCCTCGAGTGCGAAAATGGTCACAAATATTCAAAAACACTTGTTTGGGCATCCGCAAAATCTCTTGAGAATGAACAAGATTTCCATTTATTATCTCGTCCAAGTATCCAGCTCCAATAAGCAAAGAATTTGTATCTGGCCTTCTCTTAAAACGTCTTTGTTTCAAAATTTTCATTATGAGAATGGTTGCAACAACTCTTAGGGCATCCTTTTGATTCGTAGTCACCATTATGTCCTATGTGTTTAAGGACAATATAAGCAGACAATAATGTATAGTGGATAATTAGCACAGTAAATGATAAACATGACTATAACGCTCACACATCATAAAGCAACATTATCCAACATCGTAAAGAAAATGGCCATTGTAATGACTAAACGGCATATAAATGTCAAGAATCACGCTACGAAAAGGACACAAAAAAACAAAAAAAAAGATAGTTCGTAAACTTCCTACTAGTCCAAAAATCATTCTATGAACGCGTTCCTAATTGAAACACTAAACTAACCAAGGACACTTCACAAAAGTCCTAACTTTTTTCCATTCATTTGTATCCAACTTTTTCTAACTTCTTCTGGTGTTTGACTGAGCATCATCCACTGTTCTCTGTATGCTTTATTTTCACAAAAAATGCTGCATGCAACGATGTATAAGTGGTCAGTCATTTGTAATGTTTGCATCTCATTTAAAATACGGTTGCACTCATCCATGCCTGGCCCTTCTGATTTCTCCAAAGTTTTAAGAACCGCAACTAATTGGTCATCAAGCTTATCAGATTTGTCCTTCTTATGGCGTTTGACTTTTGATTTCGGTACATCCGTTTCCAAATCAAATGTAGGAGCCACATCAGAGTCGTCGTCTACAAGTATCTGAGATGATGACCCACCATCGATAGGCAACCCATCCTTTGATGGACTCCAAGCATCCTTCCCAGTTGCTCCAATACCGTCAAATAATGCTTTCATCTCATTTGCATACTGTAGTCCAGCATATCGAAATTGTTTCGCATCTGGATTTGCCTGTCGTACAATGTGTTTAAAATTTAGTTACACAAATAATTTTTCATATTTCTATAAATATATATTAGGGTTAACAAAACTGTACCTTTATGTAGTCATCCCATTCATCTGGGCTCCAGTTCACAGTGTTTGTCATGGGATCGTAACCATTTCCAGTCTTTTCAATTAATTTCGACCATACACCATATTTTTGTTTCAAATAATTCCACTAGTTTTTTAGTTGTTTTTGATCAAGGACAATACCCTTTTTCTCCATCATTTGTTTAATTAGAGCATCCCATGACGCCTTCTTCAAACTACCTCCAGATTTTCCACCTTCCGCTACTTCTACAAGGCATGCATCTATGAAAAAATTATATAGTTCTGGATCCTTCCAGTTTGCTCTAGAACTGTCACCAGAAGCCATTCCTATACAAGTATTATAGCATTAGTAGTAGTAGCAATAGTAGTATGGTTTACAAGAAATATTGCTCATACATTTTTCAAGGGGAAAAAATAATCAAAAAATGATACCGCTGTTTTTATACACTTATCATACAATAAACATGGTGCCCAGTCTCTTTCAATAACAAGTATTCAATAATGTTGCTTCAAAATTTGTTGCTTTTGTTTGCTAACAACAGTAAATACTATTATTAATGTTGCAGCGTGCATGCATGAAGATTGGGTAGTGAATGTTTTGTTCAAGGATCTATTAATTCCAAAAGACAGAAGAATATAGGAGACAACAAAGTTGCCCATTGCCCTACGTACCAAACGCCAAAACCTCTATGACAACTCTGCGTAGACAAAATTTAGTAGCTAAAACAAAGAGCAAAGGAAGGAGTCACCATAGGTAGATTGCCTGCCACGTGATGTCAATAGGCCAATGCACACCCACTTTAGCCTAACGGGATTGTAGAAGCAAGAGAACTATCCTGAAGCTCCTTAGGCATTTGAGCACTGTAGTAAAACTACTAGAAATCCTTGGGCATCACACCTTTAAGGTAGAAAGGTTGCAAAGAAATTTGAGCCAAACCATAAAAGACCACAAATAGGGAGGAGCTGGTATTCAATTCATAGCATTTTGGTATAGCTAGCTTCATATTTGCATGTCAACAAGCTCCTAAGGTGGAACGAATACAGGTATTTCCTAAGACACTCCCTTTGCTTTCCCTCAAAATGAAATTACAGCCATTAGTGAAGCTTTGTCTATCTTGTTGGAGTCTCCATCTGGATGCCGTGATTCATATGAAACTACTCTCTATTTTTCACTCCCCCTCAGGCACTTCTTAGTGCATACAATTGCATACTTGTCGAAAAAAGAAAAGCAAGATTCTGTATATGAGTTTCTCTTGAGGCTATGCTATAGCCTATTTTTCTTAGGCTCTTTGCAGTGCTTGGATAATCAGGTTTTGTGTTGACTCTGGTTAGGTCCCCTAAAAGCAAGATTCTGTATATGAGTTTCTCTTGAGGCTATGCTATAGCCTATTTTTCTTAGGCTCTTTGCAGTGCTTGGATAATCAGGTTTTGTGTTGACTCTGGTTAGGTCCCCTTCTTGTTCGACCACCCCTTCACAGGTAACTCGCCGGCCAACGAGTTATTGTACAGCTCAATCTGCACAACGCTTGTCAACCCGGTGAGCGAACTGGGTACCTGCCCGTACAGGCCGTTTATCGCCAGGTCGAGATCCCTCCCAATCATACCACAGGGCTCCCCACCGTACATAGATAGATATACAAGATGTACAAGAAATTTGATGGCATTTACATAGATAGATATACAAGATGCAAATCGCATTGCCATATGCAAGGTCGGTCCAAACAATATCAGAAAATCGATCCAATATGAAGAGGCAAGAAAATCGATCCAATATGAATTGGGAAAAAAAAGCCCTAATTACATTCACAAATCAAGCGACACCTATGTAATGAAACACCGTGAAATCATGCACCTTTAGTACCGTGAAAAGAGAAGAAGAGGCAGCAAATCAGCAAGGAAGAAGAAGAAGATGAAGTAGCAGTGGCACAGCAACGAAGGTGAAAACGGGAAGAAGATGAGGCAGTTGGGGGCAAAGCTGTCCTTTATTGGCAAAATCTTTTAATCCCAAATAATTGACCGTGTTCAATGATAAGTGATAAGTCATTATGGATGACTTAAAATATTGGTCTTCAATTAACATATCACTTATTATTTTAAGTGATAAAAAAATGCGTTATCAAACGCACTTAATTTGTAATCACTAAAAATTTTCAGTTTTAAGTGCTGAATGGTGTTATCAAACACACCCTTCGTATACCAAAAAAAAAATGGGTCACAGGACCAAAACACAAGTGTTGGCTCAAGCCGGATCGCCTAACAGGAGCATGCCTATTCCCCATCACAGCATAGACTCCAACTCCAAAGGAGAAAGCCAAGCAACAAATGAAGAGGAAAATCACATGTTTACACATCTCTAACCAGTGTACATTAAGAGCTTATTACTATAACAGCTTTCAAGTAGTTGCAAGGGTTCCGAAAGAAAGCCTAGGAACCAGTCTTGTAATTCTTTAAATTCATTCAGAGGGAGAAAAAACATCGTACGAATTTGAGTTCAAATCCGTGCATACAGACCGGAACGTGTTCTTGCTAACAAATGACAACATCGATAATTGCTTGGGCAATAGCGCTATCCTCCGCTAAAAGTCTAGCCGAAGACGATGCTTCCCAATTATCTGAAAACAGAGATACACTGAACTCTATGCCCTTTTAACTCTAGGTAGCGTGCACTTCCTTTTCCAGTTGGTAACATTCTGCAGCAATTATAAGCAACCCTCTGTCTACAATTGAATTATGTGTTGCAACTATCACAAGAATGTGCAATTTGAGTCAACATCCGCTCTACCAATATTTACTGGCAGCATCTAACATCTTTGAGGATAAGATTGCCACTTGGCATATTAGCTACATAATAAAGCTGTTAAGCATAAGCTACACCTATAAACTAAGTAGTCTCTTGTTCTATGACGGATAAGCGCCAAAAAGAAATGGTACCACGCGCTAATCATGTGATAAATCAAATAATACACAGCCTATAACAAGTGATTAACAGGTCAACTCAGCTTTCTTTCTCGGCAATGTTAGACAAAGGGCCCGAAATGACAGCTTTCTCCATAATCTGGTTATGGAACTGTATTACCTACAAAGGTGCTTAATATTCTTCTTTCTTTCTAGTCCACCCAAAGTATTCGATCTTATCAGGTGATGAGTAGATAATGCTCCAACTTTGTTCGCACTGCGCAAATTCGGAAGTAACTGTTGAACGTTAAGTTGGTATTATAAACAATATGTTGGCCTGGGACATGGCCAGCAAATAACCTAGCCGTCACGGACAGATTCAAAAAATTAAGAGAATAAGTTGAGACATATTCACAAGAGCTTCTCCCAATAGCAAGGCGCCTGCCAAGACACGCATTCAAGGTGGCTGCTGTTTCTGCTTCACTGATTCTGCTAGCTTCCCATTTTTCTTTTCATACTCTTGCTTCAGTTCCTCCAAACGTTTGGAGACCTAATAATTGCATTAAACTATGAAATCTACATGCACAACTGACAAAAAATTAACCAAAATAGACTACAAAGCATTCTTATGGTGGCTTTGGCCTGGGTGCAAGTTTAGCTTGGGTACATACAGAAAAGAACCAATGAATCACTAGGCTTGAGTTGAACCGAATTATGTTTTATTGTTCGACCCTATGGCTCATACCTAAGCTATCTCAAAGGACCCAGATCTTAAATGTTTGTATAGAGGTTCATGACTTTTGGAGGCCTGATTAAAACAAGAAAGGGGGGTGGGGAGAGATCGTGGGGAAGGAATTACTTTGATGTCTCACTAATGTAGAAGATCGAACAGGACACTGCAGAAATGAGCACTTTTATCAAGTGTCTATAGATTTCAAATTGGTTGAGCAACCTATAAGCCCCTGCTGCCATGTACAGCCTGGATGACATGTCAATTCTTATTATTTGCTTGTCCGGCACCGGAGTTGTGGGGTGCAATCTCCAGAAATTTTGGAGTATGGATTAGCTCATTTCTATTTATGGCACCCTTATAGAACGTCTTTTAGTCATCAGAACATTGTGAACACAAAAAAATCTGCTTTACGATTCTTAAAAGAAAAATGAGATTGTTGTTTGCCATGAAAGGCCAGTTGTCAGTTTATCCAAGAAAGATGAAGATGTTAAACAATTCATCACCAGGAACAATACCTAAGTGAAATCTATATACAGCACTTACCCACAACTTGCTTTGTGAGGCCTTCTTCTTACTTTGCTAGGTCGTCAGTTGGTCCCTCGAAAGGGAGAAGGTGCCTAGAGATTGGAGGCTCCAGATAGAGGATGGTCTCTGTGTGGTTCATTGCTAAAGAGAGGGGTAGGCGTACTTCTGATGGGGTTGAGCTTCATGGCACTGCTTATATGTGTTATTCTTGAGCCTCTCTTTTCTGGCTCAAGGACAACTTTCTAGATTCATTACGCCATCAAAGGAATTTACTGATGTCTTTCGTCTAGCTATGTAGATAATGTTTGTGGGCTCCAGTGGCATGGTTCGGTGGTAGGATTTTTGATGAGGGTGGCTGTGGTAGAGGTTTTGCTTCACCAAGGGCCATTTTGCTGCATTCTGGTTTTTGCCTAACATCCTCTCCAGTCTTCGTGGGTATGCCTTCTCTGGGGCCATCATTGCAGTAGTGCTTTTGTATGAAGAAAAATGACATGAGCCTAGGTGCCTGGATCTCATATTCAACGATGATGAACTCACAAGAGGTATTTCCCCCAGTCTTTGGGTCAGAAGTAGAGGAGGAGGACTGAATGAGATAGGGAGATGGATGAATGGAGATAGGTGGATACATAGCTAGATGAATAAATAGCCACACACACAAACACACACACAGAGGGAGAGGGGGGACCTTGAGTGAGTAGGCCAGGGGCAATAACGTATCCGGGTCCATTGCATCCTCCGGGAAGTTACGCAAAGCATGTATGAGTTTCTCAAAAGGTAATTTAACCTGATGAACATATAAATTGTTCAAAAAAGATATATCTAAAATATTTTATATGGATGTAACGGGAACATGCATAACGAGATCATGAGAAACTCACCAAGTCATCGTGGCAATATTTCAATAGGGCCAAACCGACTTTGAAAACAATTTTAACGCCCTGGTCGATAGAAATTTGTTAAGATTCTTACAAAAAGATGGTCGTATTTTGTGTATCGGGTGGGGGTTGCATAAATGACCATATATCTTATTCTTACCTCAAATAGGAAGACATCCCAGATTCGAAGAGCCAAATGGAACGGAAAAGAGTATGAGAAAACGGTTATAAACCACTGGCTGGCGTACATGCTAGGGTTTATCATTTCTTGAATAAAATGCTCTCCCACCTGTGGCAAGTGCTCCCTCACCAGATGCTCAAACTGAAATAGGTATTGCTGAACAAGGGGTAAGCCCACCTACTCCACAAGCATAAGATAACAGTTCTAAGTACACAGTGAATGCGCTTCACGTGGTAACAGAAAGACAATAAAGGCTTTCATCTGATATTATGGAGCAGTCCCTACATGGCTATACAATTATTTCTCAATAATCAATTATTTCCCACTAAATGGGGCACACATAAGGCAAAGGCAAAAGCAAACAAGTCATAGACCTTCAGAACACTTTGCAAAAGAAGAAAGTCAAGAGTGCTTGCATCTTGCAAACACACACACACACACTCCAGTGCACAGGAGGGAGGGAGGGAGGGAGGAGAGAGAGAGAGAGAGAGAGAGAGAGAGAGAGCACCTCAAGCTCCCTCGATCAATCAAAGGTAGCAACACGGAGAAGCTCCTATATTTTGACTGATAATTCTGTTTTTCAGGAATGTCATAGCATCCCAAGATGGTAGGACAGGCCACAGGTAATCCTCTGTGGCTTGACACTTCTTTTAATGGGTACGTGAATTGGCGGCTGAACGGTTTACAAGGCAAGAATTGGACTCGTAGAAATGTGCCTTAGATTGGTCATCCTGAGTTTGAGGTCCTTCTTTCGTGAAAGATGCTTGTCCAGACAGTTGCTGGGTATCACACAAACATGATTCCAGCTAGAGGTCACTCAAAGTCATCATGGCGACACTGTGGCACCCCATGTGTATTTTCTTTCCAACTGTTTTGGCAACTTTGCTCTTACCACAAAACCGCTCTTACCACAAAACTCAAAATCTAAAGCTACTCTTTTGACCACATTATCAAAGATATTAGAGTAAATGGATTACAGGATAACACCACCATGTTCTTGGACTAAAAGAGTTACCAGGTATAATCCTTCCATTGGGGCATGTACAGCTCCTTTGAGTAATGCAACCACTAACCAAAATGCATCTTCTTCACTCATATAAAGAAGCAAGAGACCAGTTAAAAATCCCATTCCCTGCAGATAAGAAAATTTAATTTGACTATTCGGTATTCCGCAAAAGTAGCAAGAAGTGAGATGTGATATATAAATCATAAACCTGAACATATCCGACATCTCTGTCATAAACAGAATATGCCTTCAAAACGTTGTACAGAGACCTTTGCCCAGGTCCATGTCTCTGCTGGAAGAAAACATGGGAGGGGAAGGTACGAGAAATATCTCGAATTATATCCAGCTCCGAAGCTGAAGTCTCGTATATAACCAGTTGCTGCAGCACAGAACAGTTTGTTCAGTCCAACAACAAAAGTAAAAAGTAGGCAAGATGGGAAAAAACATAAAATGCAAATATTACACGAAATATTCAAGTATAAATAGACCCAAGGAAAATCAGGTCGTCAAATAAGCTGGCGATATTATGAAACTTCAATAGACATGATAACAAGGGCCCCTGGCAAAGCCAAATGCTAAAGTTGTTCACTTCCGAGGACAATAAACTATCTTATGCAGAGATTGCAGCTCACCGCATTCAACGAGAGCAAGAAAGATAAGATAAACTTGTGAATTTGCCACAAAACAGGCAACTTCAGAAGACTGTGATTGGAAGTGTGGTACGACTCAAAGAGCTGCATCAGTCGTCCCTTCTCAAGATGTACCTTGAATCAGATGTTCAAATAATCATTGAACTATGTACCTTGAATCAGATAGTGAAATATGTTCAAATAACTACAATCAAGTTCCACTTTCTTCTTGCTGAAGAGTTTAGAGGCTTTTACTAAATAGTTGATTTACCTCCTCCTGAGGGAGCCATGCGTCAATTTCCCTGCTCCCCCACCCCCCCAGGAGAAAGAAAAACATAGGAAGTACAGCTCTGCTGTCCGCATAGATGATTGCTTGGTTGACCAATTAAAACTACATAGACCTTAAGCATGCCTGGCCCTCTAATGATGTTGTCTGAAGACTGCGGCTAATAACGGAAATCAGATGATAATAGGCATCTACACTTCCATCTTCTCTACACAAGAATCCATGTTGCTTGCTACGATGTAATTATCACTTCAAGTGTGGTTCTTATTAAGACGTGTAGAAGAGGAGGTGGGGGAAGTAAAGGAGAACATCCAGTGATGCAGTTACATGTTCCAGGTACTGATAATTGACATCCTTATGTCCATAAACTCTCATGCTATACGAACTAGTAGAAGAAATAAAAATAAAAGAACATCATACATTGGGTAATATAGACCTGTAAAAGAAAAAGATCACCTCATAAACACCAGGGTTCATCAGCAAGAGATCTCGACTTCCTGAGATTAACTGCCAAACAAGACCCCTGAGACAATCAGGAATACCTTTTCTTATGCGCCTTTTAACAACATGCGGTTTCCTCCTTACATAGTGCTTCCAATCACTGCCTCCAACCCCAATCATCTTCCTCCATTTTCTAATCCTTCTTTCCTCCCTGGAAATGCTTCATGTTACTTAGTCCGCAAGGAAAATAGAAAAAAAGTAGAAATCAAAGAGTACGATCATGTATCTATAAAAGAGAGAAATTCACTCCGCAACAACTCAAACCACTATAGCTCAGGGATGATGACAATTACACTGCATAAACATGTGCCTTTAACCTCTACAATATATAACTGTTAATGGAAGTGGTGCACATCATAGGCTATATGACGCAAAAAGAGTTATGAAAGTAAACTTCCTTCATGCGCAATCTACAGTTTAATCACTGTCAACCCTAGAGCTCAACCATAACATCAAACAAACAAGATTGTTTATGGTTAGTAGCTTGAACTTTGGAGGAGAAATTTGGTTCAATTCTCTGTCTCGCAATATCCAGCATATCCAGGAAAGAAACAATAAAGGCCTACTTGAAGCAATGGGAATGGATTAGTTTTCTTGGAGTCACAGCACAACATACCGGATACAGAACATGCATCAC
Organism: Escallonia herrerae; assembly: GCA_033070095.1. Lineage (NCBI taxonomy): Eukaryota > Viridiplantae > Streptophyta > Magnoliopsida > Escalloniales > Escalloniaceae > Escallonia > Escallonia herrerae. The sequence goes on along the minus strand of JAVXUP010003080.1, from coordinate 60,731 downwards.
AGGCTAGCAGGCAACGAAGGGCTAGGGTTAGTTTTCCCTTTTGTACTTTGTCGCTAAAATTCCAAGAGAAAATGGCATCTAGAGCCCCTCAATAAGACACAAGGCAAAATAATGAAATAAATCTTCAGTGAGAAAACTAATAACTCTTTCGTTGCTATTCGTGATAGTAAATTGACCATCTTCAAGTTGGGCCTAATCCAATTGGCAAATCATCCCACTGGCTAAACATGAATAAATGAAACACCAAATGCTATTGCAATTTGACAGTGTCCGGATGCTAAAACTGAGTCGATAATTGAGAAGTTTCATACCTCCCATACTCAAATGCTGACTTGCTCTTAACTAGACAATCGGGCGAATTAAGTTCCTGCTTCACAAATCCAAATCTGTCAACTCTAACTGCCGGAACGACACCTTGTTCAGTGTCCTCAATCTTTTTCTTTTCCATCCCGCCAACTCATACAAGATCCAGCACCCCAAAAGGCCAATAACAACAACAAACATTTTGCAACATTGTAGCGCCTTCACCAAAATCCAACTCAAAACCCGAAATCCTGAACAAAAAAAGGCAACTAAACATAAACAAACAGCTCAATCAATACAAGTACAAGTCACGACACTGCTCTATATGCAAAAAAAAAAAAAATGGCAGTAGAATCGAATAACCGAAACAAAAAGAGGGAGAATACAAAAAGCACCAGCGACGATGTAAATTAGCATGAAAGTGGACATTTGTCAAAGAAACTAAATCAAATGGAGAGGGCATCAGAACCAAAGCATCCAGATAAAACAGAGAGGTCGAGAGAGAGCTAATCTACAAAGTAAAATCACCTGGACTTCTTTCAATTACACAGTAATGGGAGGAACGTAGCACGCCACTCGAAGACGAACAAATAAAGAAATACGACAAAGAAATCCGACTTGGGAGAGATCTCTTCAAGAGGAGTAAATTAGATTAAGGGTTTGAACTACTAACTAATACGATTCAGCTAATAAGATTCACCTCACCGCCAATGGAAACTTGCTTTTTTTCTTACTTTATGTTGTATGCGGCGTGCTTCGGATTGCAAATTTGGGAGCAATTGCTTTCTAGTGGCTGTTTAACTATAGTTTGACATAAAAAAGAGCGTTACTATTATCTTTCTTCTTCTTTTTTTATCAATTTTATTGGATGGAGTATATAAAAGTTTCCAAATAATATAGAAATCAGTTCTATTTTCATCCACTAATAAAGATGGTGGTATGCATGATAAGAAAAAATTTAGTTGCTATCCCGATTAGAAGAATCTTCCTCCTACCCCTTATATGTGACAAACAATCGCCTCTAAATGTTCGTAATGACTTTTATTTAGTAACGCTAAAAAAGTGTTGTTAATAATTGCTCTGAAAATGTTAGAAGAAAAGTCACTATAAATATTTAATAACTATTAATTGTCATTATACACGAGATTAGAGAAATATTTTTACAACCCGAGTAAGAGCTAAAGTTTGTTCTAGATAATGCGGTAGCTGAACCAAAAATTGATTAGCATTTGCCATGCAGCTAGATTATGGTCAGGACTATTAACATTCCTACTGACTTCGTAAAAATCCCAGCAAGTAAAAGTATTTAGCTTGTTTCCGGCCTCCTCCACTATTGCAAAGCTCCTCCTGTTTGGTGTAATTTCATGATTGTTCATCTAGTCCACTACTATTTGTGCATCTCCCTCAAATAAAACATGGGTGCATTTCTTCTACCAGGGAAACATGATAAATATTAACACTTAATATTATCATAAGTTCATTGCTTATCAAACTGTTAGCCTTCACTTGAAATATAATATTTGCTTGAAAAATAATATTTGGTGGTACCAGGAGGGGTGAGGTTATATTACTTTTTTCAATGCTAAGTCTGTCTAGGGTCTCAATTAAGATCGATGGAAGACTTATTTAATAAGACTGAAAAACAGTCAAAAGTCAATCATATTGTGGTTATACGGGCGTAGTTGAAAAGCTATTGAAAAGTACTTCCGGCGGCCATAAGAGTGAGTTAAGATTGCTTAAGAAGGGCTTGTCAAATATTTTCATACATAAAGGGGAGCTGATCGGAGACGTGTTGTTCTTACTAACAGGAGACACGTTGTTCTTTTATCGACTATCTCTTCCTTTGCTCATTCAACCTTGTTGATTTCAATTAGAATGCATTTTTGTCATTATTAAAGTTAAGTTTAATTAATACGTATTCCGGTATACGGTCCAATCAGTTTTTCTGAATCTTGATCTCTAGCTGTCTTTCTTGTTTAATTTTAAATTAGGTTTTACAACTGTGGGCTTCAAGGTTGTTGGGGCGAGGATCCCATCTGACTTCATCGTTATCTTTATCGTGCTATTGACAACAATTTCAAGTTTTGCTTATTTTTTTCACAATTATAATAAAACAAAAAGGGGTAACTGGCGAATGATCTCCTGTACTATATACGGTGTGCGATTTTCTCCCCCTTCACTTCAAAATTAACCACTAAACCCTCCCACACTTATAGAAATTGGACACCTCAGACTGAAACCATTAAATTTAACAGCGCGTGGTCAACACGTGCGTTGACTAATGATTTTTTTTATAAATGACAATTTTGCCCATTCTTTTATAGGTAATTAACTAATGACCTCATGTACTATATATAGTGTACGATTTCCCCCTTCCCCCTCCATTTCAAATTTAACCACTAAACCCTTCCACACTTATGAAAATTGGGCACTTTAGACGGGTCTATTATGAATAGCGTGAAATGACCAAAATACCCTTATTTTCTTACCCTATTTAAGTTTAATATCATTCTTTCAACTTTTTTTTCTCTCCTCTCAGACTTTTTACTGAATCCCACATACACACACTCCACTCACACCCAGCGCGCGCGCACACACACACACACACACACTCCACGCACACCCAGCGCCCGCACACACACACACACACACATAAAACAAACAAACAAACATACACACACATACCTTAAACACACACACATACGTGTACCCACTGCAAACATATACATGTGCTAGTTGCCTGCGGCTGTAGGGGCAACATTATTGCAAATCTAGTACAGCCCTAGCGGTGTATAGCCGGTCATGGTGGTTATGGGACGTTGCTTGGCGCGATGTTGCGGATTGGGACGGTGCGACAACGGAGGTTAGACTTACGATTTGGGGACGTGGTCGTCGACCGTGGTGGCACGGATCTGGATGGATCTGCGGTAATCAGACACTGATAGTGTGCGTTTGTGGGGATTGCTACTACCGGTGTTGATTGCGCCAGTCGGTTGGTGGCCGATGAAGAAGCCCCACTGGCTTGCAGACGCAAGGCAGTGGGAAGTAGCGGCGAGGAGGCAACTCGCGACGACGTGTAGCCGGACCGTATAAAGTTATGAGAGTTGGCCAGAGTGGTGCCGATGCGACGTTGATCATGGTAGCTATTGCGCTGGCGATGATATACCAGTGGTGATCGTGGTTCCTTTTTTTTGTAACTCCCTGGTGGTCGGAGGAAAAGATCGGTGGTTGTGGTCAATGAATGCACCGATTGTGGTGAGGCTGACCAGAGGAGGAGGCGCAGATTGCGCAATCCCTTGTTTGCGACGAATCTGGTATCGCAGAAAAGGGTGGGGGACTGGTCTAACTGGTGTGTGGGGGAAGGAAGGGGGAGGGGCATGGGACGGTTTCCATCTAAGGTGCCCAATTTCTGTAAGTGTGGGGGGGGGGGTTAGTGGTTAATTTTGAAGTTGAGGGGAAAAATTGCACATCGTGTATAGTACATGGTGTCATTAGCTAATTAGAAAATAAGGGTATTTTGGTCATTTTATGCTATTCATAAAGGACCCGTCTAAGGTGCCCATTTTCTGTAATTGTGGAGAAATTTAGTGCTTAAATTTGAAGTAGAGGGGGGTAAATCACACAACGTGTATAGAGGGGTCATTCGCTATTTAACCCAAACAAAAATCCAAATCGGGGCATTACGAGCATGTAAAATAGCATAGTCCTCCTCATCCATTAACTTTCTTTTTGATTTCGTCCTCGCCCTTATGATTTTTTTTCAAAATCGTCCTTGTGAAAAGATTTTGTGTTTCAATAAGTAATCGTGAATTTCATATGTTAAATCTAATTGATTTTTTTGTTGTTGCCCTTCCTGATTTAGATTTAGCAAATTATATTGACGAAAAGAACCTATTCCCACACATGAAATCTCATTGCATGGAATGTTTAAACAAGGATACAGAAATGCAAATGAAGAGGATTTTTGTTTGCTATTTTCCCTTACGGGCTCGTAGCCTTTTTGTCCAAACACATAACTAATACTTTTAATTGTGAATTTTAAAAAATAATATTATTCATCTAGACATCGTCCGGATTAAGAATCAAATCAACACTAAGTTTTTTGGATCTGAATTTCTAAAGTTAGAATAATAATAATAATAATAATAATAATAATAATAATAATAATAATTCCACTAAGCCTCGAGGGAGGAAAATGGATGCACTGCACTTTAAAGTTGGTTTTATTAGTCTAGAGGATCCATACGTATGTCATGCAGGTTTTGAAAATAGAAAAAGAAAAAAAACTTTGCCAATTTCTTTGAAAAAATCAAACACTTTGTTATTTCTTTAATGCTTCTTATTGAACCTCACGTTATTAATTTAAGAATAAAATCTCTAAACCCCTTGAGGTTAGGAGTAATCTCACATGTATTTATTAACTAACCAAAATATCAAATACGTTCTTCGACCGGACGTTGAACAAATGAAGGTAGTAGATTTTGTAAAATGATTCATTTATCCCTTTATTTTTCTTACTTTTCCTTTCACATGCCAACCTGCGTCTTTATTTTCCTCATTTTTCTCTTTTTAACAAAAACAACTTCTTTCCACTCCCACCTTACTCGGTCTTCACAACCCTCCTCTTGGTTTTCACCCATTCCCACCATACCCATTTGCAAGTCCACAACCATCACCATACCACAACAACCATCACTAGTCACCAGCAGACCCCACAGCCACACTGCCCAATCCACAACAACCACATTGAATCCCGCCATTGTCATTATGACCGTTGCTAAACTACCCACCAATCCTATGACTACACCAATCATCATTTGACCGAACCCATTGCCGCACTCGCTACCCCTTAAAGAACTCACCACTGCACCCACTTCCAAGTGGGCAACACCGCCACCACCACCAACTCACTTCAATATCGACATCACCACCCCCAAGCCTACAACCACCACAAATCTCAAATTCCATCACACACTACCAACCACGTGCGCGACACCACTCAAAAATCATGCGAGTTTATACAGGTCTGCATATGTGTATATATGCACGCGCACAGAACTGTATGGTGCTCGTAATAGTTTGTGGTGCTGAGGTGATGCCGTGGCAGTGTACCTAGACCTGGCAATTTTTTGCCCATACCCGCGAGTCTAGCTAGGCCCATTAAGAAAGTGCGGGTACGGGTAGCAAAATATGCTACCCATTGACATTGGACCCAGACCCGGACCGGACCATTTTTTTGGTTTGGTCTGGTTCGAGTAACGGGTAACCCGGTTTTACCCGTTTTTTGAGCTATATATAGTCGTTTGCCCTAGTTAGGTTTCACTTAAAAATTATATCACTCTCTTTCACATCCCAAACTCTTTCATCGCCGCCCCTCCTTCTCTATCGCCACCGATGGCACCGAGGACCGGCCTATAGCTTCTCCGTCCGCCGTCGCTGGTCTCTGGCTCTCCTTCTATCCCGCACGGGCTCACAGCTTCACACCCTCACAGTCTCACGCTCATGGCTCACATCATAGATCGAAGATGATCTTACACCAACGGTCACAGATCGGCGACGAACATTGAATACCAGGAAAGGTTTGTCCTAATATGCTTTATTCCAATTGTCCTAAAAGGAGTGCAATTTCTAATTTCTTCTATTTCATAAGAATTGTAATAAATCCATGCACATACTATAAGGGCAAACATTAAATGGGTTAAATTTTTTTTGATTTAGCCCCCCTTGGATTATTGATTGAATATATGCTTTGGGTGGATGTTGATAAATCGGTTTAGTATTTGATTTGCAGACACAAAGTGAAGTTGAAGACTCAATTTTGATTTGAAGACTTTTGACGAGAAGTTGAAGGACATTGAGAATTAGTCCCTAAGTTGTATAATTGTATATTTTTTTATTTTACATGAGGTTGAATGTTGGTTTAAGACTTTTTTAAGGGCTATTGTTTGATATTATACTACTATTTGAAGTGGTAAATAACTAAGTAAGAAGTAGGGAGCAGATTAAAAAAAATTTGTTAGTTGTTATTTGTTTATCTTCATGGTTGAAGTATTAGATTTAATAGTTTTTCTTCAATTAAAAATACTTGTAACAACTAATTAGTAATCTGCTAGTCAAAAGAAAGACAAGAACATATGTCTTAAGTGTCAAAATAAACAAAAAATATTATATTAAAAAATTAAAAGATGACCCGTTTACCCGCAGATTTATCCCGATCATCCGAGTACGGTATGGGTATAGCAAATGGCTACCCGAAAAAAACCGAGTAAATTTTACCAGAACCGGCTTTATCCGTACCCTGCGGGGTCGACCCTTTTGCCAGGTCTAAGTGTACCCAAGGGTGAAAGGTTGTTGGTATTAGTGGCACAGTTTATGGGTGAATGTTTGTTAGTGTCAAGGATGGTAACGGGGCAGGTCAGATGCGGATTTCATATTATCCTTACCCGCCCCGGTGGTCGTAATACACGACTCATCCCTGCTCCGGCCCATTATCTGGTCAAGGAATTAAAAAACCCGCCCCAATGAACTATTTTTGGCAATAGTAATTTTTATTTCTCTTTTGTCAAAATTTTAGAAACAAAAATAAGAAGAAAAAAAATCGATATAGTTATGTTAAGAACAAGTAAATCAACAAAATTGTAGTTAAACCGGTCCATGAAGCAGCTTCAAACGTACAACAATGGTAAGATTTCAACGACCTCAGGGCTTAAATCGACCAACCATGATGTTCTTCATTACAACCATATATTATGTAGCAATGTGTGGTTGCAACATATGAGAGCTTTCACTATAAAGATTACATACACAAGTTAGGTTTTCTCATAATTTTTATGGTTTAGATCAAAGTCCCAAGCCTTTGACTAGTTATTTCAGCATAATTTCTTTAGTCACAGTATTGCCCATCAAGGACTCGAATAGTTAAACATAATCACAACTCAATGGCCACTCGAATGTTGATATCTCGATGCCAAGCCACTTCTGATAGCGCCACCGCCTCCCCCCTGGCTCGACCCTATATCCTTCTCCACCACACTTTAAGCCATCTTCGAGATCTCCAGCCGTGAACAACAACCCCATGCCAAGCTTGGCGAGATCCTCTTAACGTCGATGCTTCCGATCTGGCGATTCATCGCATCACGTGGACAATTAGAGCCGCGATTTCGGCCTTCCTCTAGAAGGATAAAATTTTAACTGGAGGTGTGTTTGGTGGACGATGGCTGGTGGTGAGTTTATTCGTGGGAGGGGATGATGGGTGCAGGGAAAGGGAGAAGGGAAAGACTGAGCGGCAAAAGTGAGAAGAGAGAGAAGAAGAGAAGAAAAGTGAGGATATGGTTTTTCTGACTCTACTTATATAGTAATAAGATAGACAGTTGTGATCAAATTTAGGGTTAGGATAAATTTATATGCGGGGCGCGTATGTGTCAGATACCTGGACGAATTAGACTAAATACCAAGCCCGACCCGCACCCGTAGCAGGTTAAAATTTTAAATACTATACTCGCTCTATAATCCAGTCAAAGTAAAAAAAATACGCTCCAATCGAATAGGGATAGATCAGATGTCCAACTGGTATGGATCAAATTACCATCCCTTGTGGGTGTTGGTGGGTTGCCATTAAGTGAATAGTGGTAGTTTTGTCGGTGGTGATTGTGGTCGGGGAACGCGGTGTTGATTGTTGACCGATGATTATCGCACTAAGTCATCTCACTCCATAGGATCTGGATCGCCTGCTGTAGCTAGGGTTATAGCAGGCATGCTGTAGCCCCAGTTACAACCGTCCGATCTAGTTAGGTGGGAGATGACGGCTCATATGAAGTCACATCATCCACTCTTTATTCTCTGTCCCCCAAAAGAACAATGCCAACCAAATCTTCTCTCTCCATCTTTTCCAATTCCATCGCCCGACAACTCCTCCATGCCCTCCACTTTTTGGTGACGACACATTCACCTTCCGGCGACGCGATCTACATCCCTCTCTCTCCTTCGAGAATCGAAGTGGCCTGAATTACAAGAACCTTCATTTATCGGCAACGACACAAACGGACGGCGCATCTTCTGAACTTTAAATCACCGGCGCCGAATGTGGGTAAATGAAGAATTCTAGAGTCTAATTTAGAGCATAATGAAAATGAAACTGAAGAGACCCCAAATGTACAACAGAACTGGTACATTAATATAAGCATATGATAATGTTGTTTAGAACATGGTAATGGAGATTCAGTGAAGGAAATGATATAAAATCAAAAACTGAAACTTTTCTTCTTTTCACCTAGATTATTGCAACATGAACACAAAACTAACACTAACATCTCCCTGGAAAGTGGAGCAGGTTTTTGGAGGAGAGAGAGGGATGTAGATCGTGTCGTCGGAAGGTGGATGTGCCGTCGCATTGTCATCCCTGGAAAGTGGAGGCGTGGACGAGTCATCGGCCGATGGAATTGGAAAAGATGAAGAGAGAAGATTTGGTCGGCAATGTTCTTTTGGGGGACATAGAATAAAGAGTGGATGACGTGGCTTCATCTGAGCCGTCATCTCCCACCTAATCATATAAGACGCCTGTAACTGGAGTTACAACATGCCTGCTGTAATCCTAACCACAACAAAGCGATCCGGGCCCACTCCATAATGGGCCGAAGGACAATGAATTAGATCACCCATTCATCGAAAACGGCTAATATTATTTAGAGATATATAAAATATAAAAGATGTTATACAAAAAGGCATTTGCATTAAAAAAGTTTCATATTTTTGAACGGCCAAATAAATAGCATTAATTTGATTCTATTCATCTCTCAAGTCTTTGGATTTTATACTCAAATAAAGGAGTTTGAGACGGTCAAAGCCCTTCCGTCGGCAACATAATGGAGTACCGGATTCACGATTTGCAGATCTAGGCACAGCTGTTGTTGTTATCGAACGGCTATGCACAACTTGATTGGGTTGGACCTTGATCCTACGGCCAGAGCAGAGCTCGGGGGGCTGTTGAAGCTGCTGTAGGGTTTCTTCGTCAAGAAGAACGACCACTGAGTTGACTCAGTGCAAAAGATGGTTAGCTCATTCTCCCTCTTCCATCTCCTTTTTCTTTCGTCGGCTTTTGCGATGCCGATTTTTGACGTAGGTAGAAAGCAGCTCTGTTGGCACCTTACAACTTGATCGAGTTGCGCTGAGTCGACTCAGTGCAATATCATTTTCAGCTGAGCTAAAGCTTTCGCTGTAATCACTTTGACATGCGTGGGTCACGTACCAAAAGTAAAGCTTAAATATCACTTCCTTCACCTGGAAGTAAGGTCATGAACCCAAAGTGCAATTTTCACAAAATTTTAAGTAGGATTTTAGTAAAATTTAGCGTCAGGCCAAGGATTATCTCATGTGTAATTTGTTATTTTAATCGATATCCTTGACCAAATGAGTCTTCCGGTCTTACCCATCAAATTTAAAAATGCTGTACTACACCATAAACTAGTGCAGAAAGTTGCTGTACTACACCATAAACTAGTGCAGAATGTTGCTATAAAATAACTGTCCCAGTTCAACAAGCTTCTTGTTTTTGTGTTCTTGCCACCCTTTTCTAATTTGTGTTGTGGACTTTTCAAACACAACATCCTCTACGTCAGTTTGACAACTCTTATTGGTCTCATATATGGTTAAAACAGCTCGGTGCTAGTCGTGGAGATTTGCAAATATTGCCCTCCATCAGAGGAGACACGGCTTTTCATCGCTGAAGGTATGCCCCAATTTGTTACATGCTTTCACGTTGCCCATCTTATTTGGCTAAAATCGATCCTAAATCTTTTGGCACAGCGCGAAAACAGTTTTAGTCTCGCAGACTCGCACTGCACAGTTACCACGAGATTGTTTAGTTTTACAAGAATATTTAAAGAAAATTAGTTTAACAAATCTATCATAGGTTTCTATACTTGCCCTCTTTTACAAAATTGTCCTTTTTGTTGTTGTCACAGACCATGGTGGTATGCTTTAGCTTATTTGCTAACTTTCATGAATGTTGGTTTACGATGCTAATGTAGAATCTTCTCTTGATATATCAGGTTTTTGATGGGTAAAGCAGGTGGAGAGGAGGGACAGCCTGATCAAGGCAAATTGAAGGGGCAACTAAGCAATCATGGAGAAGGTTTCGTCCTAAATTTTTGTTATCAGCAACGCAGGGTTTGATTGGAACAAGGTTGATCGACCTCAAAAAATTCTTGATAAGAAATATTGTTCCCGTTTCAGTTTTCTTGGTCTTCTTGTCAGTCGGGTCATTGTATTTGCTTCAGAAATTAGACACATTGCAGTATAAAGAAGTTCCGTATTCAGAACTCCTGAAGGGCATTAAAAATGGGACAGTGAGAAGGGTTCAGTTCGAGGAGGGCAAGGGGAGCTCAAGTCGTGTACTTTTTAGCGTTGCATCGAACAGGAGAAGTGTTAGAGACGCCGTATTGGGATTTCTGAATTGGTGTAGGAGGTCTAGAAATGTTGTTGGGAGCAATGGTGATAATGCAAGTATGCTACAAAAGATGTTTGGCAGCGTATTCAAAAGAATGACGAAGACTAACCAAGAATGGCAGTACAGCACAAGAACATTAGAGCAGTACAACAATGGACTCCAAAAGTTGATGGAAGATTATGGAGTTACATATGGATCAGCCCCTCCATCGGTGTTTATCACGGCGTGGAATTCCTTGCTTGAATTAATGTCGGTATTAATTCCTATGGCCATTGGTGCTTGGGTTAGTGCTCATTTCGTAGGAAAGATAGTTTCCAGTGGCAAGAAAAACACTGCAAGACGTTTTGAGGACAAACCAATGGTTAAGTTTGAGGATGTCGAGGGTGTTGATGCAGCTAAGACAGAGCTCATGGAGGTAAGATATGACTTCCCTTGATTTGAATCAGTTGTTAGTTAATTAGAATACACTCTTGTCGTCATCTAAGATGAAACTAATCAGGTAAATCTTCAAATTTATTTAAAATGGTGTAAAGAGCTAGACAGGCATTATTACACATTATATGCTATGTGCGCACTGAATTCAGGTCGACAACTGTCCGAGTATACAATGCTTGATGTACTTTAAATTTTACAAACACGAATTGCTGCTGGTATCTTGCTATAGTTTAGTGTGTGACCCGACAAGGGTCCTTGTCTTTGTTTTTCATGGACCACATTGTTTCCTCCCCTTCTTCCTGGATGAGCGTTTGATTGGAGAAAAGGATCTCAAAGGAAGTAGTCTCCACCATATTTTTGTCAAGGTTCCTTTAACAACGCTTCATCAACGTCTGAATCAGTGTGCCTTTTTGATGGTCCACTCATAAAATCAGTCTACAGGTAACGAGTTAGTGAAGTTATGAGGTCATGAGAGGTATATATTTTTTGTTTCAGGGTTTGCAGTATCGCTGTTAGTTTTATCTGATTTTCCAATTGTGAATTGGATGAATGTAATGAATCACCTTTTGGCTGCTGAATGGTTTTGTATCTTTTGTGCTTGTAGATAGTTTCATGCCTGAAAGGAGATACGAGGTACAAGAAAGTAGGAGCAAAGGTACCTAGAGGTGTGCTACTCTCAGGTCCGCCTGGAACAGGGAAAACCTTGCTAGCTCGTGCGATGGCTGGAGAAGTAGGAGTGCCATTTTTCTCTGTATCTGCCAGTGAATTCATAGAATTATATGTTGGAGTAGGAGCAGCTCGTGTTAGAGATCTTTTTAGGGAGGCAAGGAAAAATGCACCCTCAATTATTTTCATTGATGAAATTGATTCTGTTGGTGGACAACGCACAGAATCTTCTAATTCGGAATGGCATCAAACATTAAACCAGGTAAATGTCCCTTCACCTCAAGTTTCAGTGCTTCATCAGCATCCAAATCAGTGTGCTTTGGTGGTAAAAAGTAGGGGGGGTGCACTACTAAAATCAGTCTCGAGGTAGCAAGTTATTGAAGTTATAAGGTTATAAGAGGTACATAATTCTTGTATCAGGGTTTGCCGTTTTTGTTTAGATTTATCTGATTCTCTAACCTCTAACCAATTCTAAAATAATTATGCAAATTCTATTGCAGAGTTTGCAAAATCTCTATCATGTAATTGTGAAGTGATTTGACTTAAATCAAACGTAAATGGAACAATCCTGACAAAAGTTTAGAATGAATGTCTACATGTTTCCAAGGATAGAAATCACTGAACATCCTAGTATCCAAAAAGCAATTCTCCAAGAGTTAGTCATTGGGAATTGATAAATAGACTTCAAACAAGAAACTAGTTTAATCGAAATTACACTTATTCGTATACAGAAATTAAGAGTGTTTCTCTGTTGACTTTCGGACCGGACTTATCATTTCTCAACCATTATTCCTACATTTTGAAATGTGAAAATGTATATATATTAACTTAATCATCAAATTTTAGGTGCATCTGAAGTCGATGGATGCTTGGTTAATTATTTGTTGTGCAAAGCAGTTTCTGTATGCTTTAAAAACACACTAATTTTTGTATGGTTCTTTAGTTGCTGACAGAAATGGATGGGTTCGAGGTGGATAAGAAAATGGTAGTGGTAATTGCAGCAACTAATAGACCAGAAGCGTTGGACCCTGCTTTATGTCGAGCTGGTCGTTTCTCGAGGAAAGTAGCTGTGGGAGAACCTGATGAACAGGGAAGGAGCAAAATTTTGGCAGTACATATGAGAGGAGTTCCTCTGGCCGAAGATAAAACCCGTATCTGCAATGATGTTGCATCTATTACCCAAGGATTAGTAGGTGCTGATCTTGCGAACATTGTAAACGAAGCTGTTTTACATGCTGCTCGCAGAGGTAAAACATAAGCAGTCGTATTGACAGCTTTTTTGCTCATTTTTGTCCTCGGGATTTGAGCGGTTGATATATTTTTGTCATTAAAATGTTATAGCGAAACAAAAGGCCATTTTTTATTACTGTGGATTTTTTCTTTTGTAGGTGGTGATAGTGTATCGAGGGAAGACTTAATTTCAGCACTCGGAAGAACCAAAACTAAAGATGGTCAACTCACATACTACATGTAGCAATGTAGATATGTAGGGCTAGGTCTGATTAATCATGTCTGCACAGGCCTGTGTTGGTTTTTGTTCTGGGCCGGGGCCCCTAGCACATGCTTCGTTCTGTGCTTAGGAGTAACATCACCAAGTCAGCAGGATAATGTAGATGTATAGCGGAAAGGACCTGGAAAAGAGAGATTTAAGTTTCATTTTATTCATCCAATTGGCCTGGCTGTGCATTACATTAACTTCGTTCTGTGTCAAAATATTTCGGAGCATTCTGAATTTCTTGGATTTCATTGTGTATGTGAGAGTTTTAAGTTGAAAGTCACTGTACTGCCCTTGCCATTTGCTTATCTTTTACGTAAGAGTCATAGCAAGTTTGAAGAAGTATTGCCAAATCCTACAAATTGGAAGGGTCCTCCTGACCTGAAACTAGTTCTGCTAAAAAATGCGTCTTCTTGGCTCATATAAACGTGGGATATACTAGCTAAAATTACATTCCCTCGCAAAAATTGCACACATCCAACATCTCTGTTATGATTATAAACAGAGTATGCCTTCGAAATGTTGTACTCGAAGTCTCAAATGGGTTAATAAGAAGAGAATACTGGATAGTCACTGGCTAATGATTTTAATCATTTAAGACCGTTGTTAGACATATAGTAAAATGACTGAAAGTTAATAATGTATAAGATATTGACGATATCTACAAAAGAATATTCACTTGTAAAACTTCATATATTTACGTGTAAAAGTCTCATATTCTTAATTGACAAGAAGGACGATCACTGAGTTGGGCCTTGATCCCACAATGAAGTGATGGTATTTATCTATTATGGACTCAATTTGATTTATCACTAACTGATTCCCTATTTTAAGCTTATTAAAAGTTGAGATTTTATACCCAAATAGGAGTTTGAGACTTTGAGACTTTGAGACGGTCAAAGCCCTCCAATCAGCAACATAATTGGGTACCGAATTCACAATTTGCAGATCTAGGCATACCTTTATCAAACGGCTATGCACAACTTGACGGGGTTGGGCCTTGATCCCATGGCCAGAGCAAGATGACAGAGTTTGGGGGGCTGAACTTCCGTTGAAGCTGACCTGGGGTTTCTTCGCCAAGAGGGACGATCACTGAGTTGACTCAGTGCAAACGAAGGTTGACTCATCCTTTGCTACCTCTTTTTTTTCCCCTTGACTTTTGTCATACCGGCTTCAGAAATAGGGGGAAAAAAAAGCAGCTCTGTTGGCGCTTTTAAGCATTACAATTGCACACTGAGTTGCATTGAGTCAGTGAATAGTAACGCTCGAGTGCTCTCTGTCATGTGGAAAGAAAATGGATATTTAAGATTCGTTTGTAGTCATTTGAGATTCACTTTTGTCTATAAAGCTTTTAGGCAATAAAGACCAAAAATGAAACGACAAGCTGAGAGCTTAAACAACTACTGTCATAAGCCACCCTGCCCGTGGTGCTTCCGTATATATACACACACCTACAAGTCAGTGCCTGACTATTAATTATCATTATATACGAGATTAAAAGAATATTCATACAATCCGAGTAAGAGTTAAAATTTGTTCTAGATGAACCAAAAAATTGATTAGCATTTGCCCAGACAGCTAGATTATGGTCAGGACTATTAACATTCCTACTGACTTCGTAAAAATCCTAGTAAGTAAAAGTATTTAGCTTGTTTCCGGCCTCCTCCACGATTGCAAAGCTCCTCCAGTTTAGTGAAATTTCATGATTGTTCATCTAGTCCACTACTATTTGTGCATCTCCCTCAAATAAAACATGGATGCATTTCTTCTACCAGGGAAACATGATAAAATATTGACGCTTAATATCATCATGTTTCGCTGGTAGAAGACGACAAGTCCATTGCTTATCAAAATGTTAGCCTTCACTTAAAATATAATATTTGCTTGAAAAATAATATTTGGTGGTACGAGGAGGGGTGAGGTTATATTACTTTTTCCAATGCTAAGTCTTACTAGGGTCTCAATTAAGATTGATGGAAGACTTCTTTAATAAGACTGAAGAGCAGTCGAAAGTCAATCATATTGTGGTTATCCAGGCGTAGTTGAAAAGCTATTGAGAAGTACTTCCGGGCATAAGAGCGAGTTAAGATTGCTTAAGAAGGGCTTGTCAAATATTATCCTACATAAAGGGGAGCTGATCGGAGACGCGTCGTTCTTTTATCGACTATCTCTTCCTTTGCTCATTCAACCTTGTTGATTTCAATCAGAATGCGTTGTTTGTCATTATTAAAGTTAAGTTTAATTAATAAGTATTCTGATATACGATTCAATCAGTTTTTCTGAATTTGGTCTCTAGCTGTCTTTTTGGTTTAATTTAAATTAGGTTTTACAATTGTGGGCTTCAAAGTTGATGGGGCGAGGATCCCATCTGACTTCATCGTTATCTTTATTGTGCTATTGACAACAATTTGAGTTTTGCTTATTTTTTTCACATTTATAACAGAAACAAAAAGGGGTAACTAGCGAATGATCTCCTGTACTATACACGGTGTGTAATTTCTCCCCCTTCACTTCAAAATTAACCACTAAACCCTCTCACACTTATAGAAATTGGGCACCTCAGACTGAAACCGTTAAATTTAACAGCGCGTGGTCAACACGCGCGTTGACTAACGATTTTTTTTATAAATGACAATTTTGCCCATTCTTTTATGGGTAATTAACTAATGACCTCCTGTACTATATATAGTGTGCGATTTCCCCCTCCCCCCTCCATTTCAAATTTAACCACTAAACCCTTCCACACTTATAAAAATTGGGCACTTTAGATGGGTCCATTATGAATAGCGTGAAATGACAAAAATACCCTTATTTTCTTACCCTATTTAAGTTTAATACCATTCTTTCAACTTTTTTTTCTCTCCTCTCAAACATTTTATTGAATCCCACATACACACACTCCACTCACACCCAGCGCACACACACATACTCCATGCACACCCAGCGCACACACACACACATACTCCACGCACACCCAGCGCCCGCACACACACAAAACAAACAAACAAACATACACACACATACCCTAAACACACACACATACGTGTACCCACTGCAAACATATACATATGCTAGTCGCCTGCGGCTGTAGCAGCAACGTTATCGCGAATCTAGTACAGCCCCAGCGGCGTATAGCCGGTCATGGTGGTTATGGGACGTTGCTTGGCGCGATGTTGCGGATTGGGACGGTGCGACAACGGAGGTTAGACCTACGATTTGGGGACGTGGTCGTTGACCGTGGTGGCACGGATCTGGATGGATGTGCGGTAATCAAACACTGATAGCGTGCATTTGTGGGGATTGCTACTACCGGTGTTGATTGCGCCAGTCGGTTGGTGGCCGATGAAGAAGCCCCACTGGCTTGCAGACGCAAGGCGGTGGGAAGTGGCGGCGAGGAGGCAACTCGCGACGATGTGTAGCCGGACCGTATAAAGTTAGGAGAGTTGGCCAGAGTGGTGCCGGTGCGACGTTGATCATAGTAGCTGTTGCGCTGGCGATGATATACCAATGGCGATCGTGGTTCCTTTTTTTTGTAACTCCCTGGTGGTCGGAGAAAAAGATCGGTGGTTGTGGTCAATTAATGCACCGATTGTGGCGAGGCTGACCAGAGGAGGAGGCGCAGATTGTGCAATCCCTTGTTTGCGGCGAATCTGGTAGCACAGAAAAGGGTGGGGGACTGGTCTAACTGGTGTGTGGGGGAAGGAAGGGGGAGGGGCATGTGAAAAAATATCATATAAATTGACAGTTTCCAACTAAGGTGCCCAATTTCTGTAAGTGTGGGGGGGGGGGGGGGTTAGTGGTTAATTTTGAAGTTGAGGGGAAAAATTGCACACCGTGTATAGTACAGGTTGTCATTAGCTAATTAGAAAATAAGGGTATTTTGGTCATTTTATGCTATTCATAAAGGACCGGTCTAAGGTGCCCATTTTCTGTAATTGTGGGGGAATTTAGTGCTTAAATTTGAAGTGGAGGGGGGCAAATCACACAACGTGGATAGAGGGGTCATTCGCTATTTAACCCAAACAAAAATCCAAATCGAGGCATTACAAGCAGGTACAATAGCATAGTCCTCCTCATCCATTAACTTTCTTTTTGATTTCGTCCTCGCCCTTATGATTTTTTTTCAAAATCGTCCTTGTGAAAAGATTTTGTGTTTCAATAGGTAATCGTGAATTTCATATGTTAAATCTAATTGATTTTTTTGTTGTTGCCCTTCCTGATTTAGATTTAGCGAATTATATTGACGAAAAGAACCTATTCCCACACATGAAATCTCATTGCATGGAATGTTTAAACAGGGATACAGAAATGCAAATGAAGAGGATTTTTGTTTGCTATTTTCCCTTACGGGCTCGTAGCCTTTTTGTCCAAACACATAACTAATACTTTTAATTGTGAATTTTTAAAAATAATATTATTCATCTAGACATTGTCCGGATTAAGAATCAAATTAACACTAAGTTTTTTGGATTTGAATATCTAAAGTTAGAATAATAATAATAATAATTCCCCTAAGCCTCGAGGGAGGAAAATGGATGCACTGCACTTTAAAGTTGGTTTTATTAGTCTAGAGGATCCATACGTATGTCATGCAGGTTTTGAAAATAGAAAAAGAAAAAAACTTTGCCAATTTCTTTGAAAAAATCAAACACTTTGTTATTTCTTTAATGCTTCTTATTGAACCTCACGTTATTAATTTAAGAATAAAATCTCCAAACCCCTTGAGGTTCGGAGTAATCTCACATGTATTTATTAACTAACCAAAATATCAAATACGTTCTTCGACCTGACGATGAACAAATGAAGGTAGTAGATTTTGTAAAATGATTCATTTATCCCTTTATTTTTCTTACTTTTCCTTTCACATGCCAACCTGCGTCTTTATTTTCCTCATTTTTCTTCTTTTTAACAAAAACAACTTCTTTCCACTCCCACCTTACTCGGTCTTCACAACCCTCCTCTTGGTGTATATGTGCATATGTGCACATATACACATGGTGCTCGTAATAGTTTATGGTGCTGAGGTGATGCCGTGGCAGTGTACCTAGACCTGGCAATTTTTTGCCTGTACCCACGGGTCTAGCTAGGCCCATTAAGAAAGTGCGGGTACGGGTAGCAAAATATGCTACCCATTGACATTGGACCCAAACCCGGACCGGACCATTTTTTTGGTTCGGTCTGGTTCGAGTAACGGGTAACCCGGTTTTACCATCCCTTGTGGGTGTTGGTGGGTTGCCATTAAGTGAATAGTGGTAGTTTTGTCGGTGGTGATTGTGGTCGGGGAACGCGGTGTTGATTGTTGACCGATGATTATCGCACTAAGTCATCTCACTCCATAGGATCTGGATCGCCTGCTGTAGCTAGGGTTATAGCAGGCATGCTGTAGCCCCAGTTACAACCGTCCGATCTAGTTAGGTGGGAGATGACGGCTCATATGAAGTCACATCATCCACTCTTTATTCTCTGTCCCCCAAAAGAACACTGCCAACCAAATCTTCTCTCTCCATCTTTTCCAATTCCATCGCCCGACAACTCCTCCATGCCCTCCACTTTTTGGTGACGACACATTCACCTTCCGGCGACGCGATCTACATCCCTCTCTCTCCTTCGAGAATCGAAGTGGCCTGAATTACAAGAACCTTCATTTATCGGCAACGACACAAACGGACGGCGCATCTTCTGAACTTTAAATCACCGGCGCCGAATGTGGGTAAATGAAGAATTCTAGAGTCTAATTTAGAGCATAATGAAAATGAAACTGAAGAGACCCCAAATGTACAACAGAACTGGTACATTAATATAAGCATATGATAATGTTGTTTAGAACATGGTAATGGAGATTCAGTGAAGGAAATGATATAAAATCAAAAACTGAAACTTTTCTTCTTTTCACCTAGATTATTGCAACATGAACACAAAACTAACACTAACATCTCCCTGGAAAGTGGAGCAGGTTTTTGGAGGAGAGAGAGGGATGTAGATCCTGTCGTCGGAAGGTGGATGTGCCGTCGCATTGTCATCCCTGGAAAGTGGAGGCGTGGACGAGTCATCGGCCGATGGAATTGGAAAAGATGAAGAGAGAAGATTTGGTCGGCAATGTTCTTTTGGGGGACATAGAATAAAGAGTGGATGACGTGGCTTCATCTGAGCCGTCATCTCCCACCTAATCATATAAGACGCCTGTAACTGGAGTTACAACATGCCTGCTGTAATCCTAACCACAACAAAGCAATCCGGGCCCACTCCATAATGGGCCGAAAGACAATGAATTAGATCACCCATTCATCGAAAACGGCTAATATTATTTAGAGATATATAAAATATAAAAGATGTTATACAAAAAGGCATTTGCATTAAAAAGTTTCATATTTTTGAACGGCCAAATAAATAGCATTAATTTGATTCTATTCATCTCTCAAGTCTTTGGATTTTATACTCAAATAAAGGAGTTTGAGACGGTCAAAGCCCTTCCGTCGGCAACATAATGGAGTACCGGATTCACGATTTGCAGATCTAGGCACAGCTGTTGTTGTTATCGAACGGCTATGCACAACTTGATTGGGTTGGACCTTGATCCTACGGCCAGAGCAGAGCTCGGGGGGCTGTTGAAGCTGCTGTAGGGTTTCTTCGTCAAGAAGAACGACCACTGAGTTGACTCAGTGCAAAAGTTGGTTAGCTCATTCTCCCTCTTCCATCTCCTTTTTCTTTCGTCGGCTTTTGCGATGCCGATTTTTGACGTAGGTAGAAAGCAGCTCTGTTGGCACCTTCTAAGCAGTACAACTTGACCGAGTTGCGCTGAGTCGACTCAGTGCAATATCATTTTCAGCTGAGCTAAAGCTTTCGCTGTAATCACTTTGACATGCGTGGGTCACGTACCAAAAGTAAAGCTTAAATATCACTTCCTTCACCTGGAAGTAAGGTCATGAACCCAAAGTGCAATTTTCACAAAATTTTAAGTAGGATTTTAGTAAAATTTAGCGTCAGGCCAAGGATTATCTCATGTGTAATTTGTTATTTTAATCGATATCCTTGACCAAATGAGTCTTCCGGTCTTACCCATCAAATTTAAAAATGCTGTACTACACCATAAACTAAAAATGCTGTACTACACCATAAACTAGTGCAGAATGTTGCTATAAAATAACTGTCCCAGTTCAACAAGGTTCTTGTTTTGTGTTCTTGCCACCCTTTTCTAATTTGTGTTGTGGACTTTTCAAACACAACATCCTCTACGTCAGTTTGACAACTCTTATTGGTCTCATATATGGTTAAAACAGCTCGGTGCTAGTCGTGGAGATTTGCAAATATTGCTCTCCATCAGAGGAGACACGGCTTTTCATCGCTGGAAGGTATGCCCCAATTTGTTACATGCTTTCACGTTGCCCATCTTATTTGGCTAAAATCGATCCTAAATCTTTTGGCACAGCGCGAAAACAGTTTTAGTCTCGCAGACTCGCACTGCACAGTTACCACGAGATTGTTTAGTTTTACAAGAATATTTAAAGAAAATTAGTTTAACAAATCTATCATAGGTTTCTATACTTGCCCTCTTTTACAAAATTGTCCTTTTTGTTGTTGTCACAGACCATGGTGGTATGCTTTAGCTTATTTGCTAACTTTCATGAATGTTGGTTTACGATGCTAATGTAGAATCTTCTCTCGATATATCAGGTTTTTGATGGGTAAAGCAGGTGGAGAGGAGGGACAGCTTGATCAAGGCAAATTGAAGGGGCAACTAAGCAATCATGGAGAAGGTTTCGTCCTAAATTCTTGTTATCAGCAACGCAGGGTTTGATTGGAACAAGGTTGATCGACCTCAAAAAATTCTTGATAAGAAATATTGTTCCCGTTTCAGTTTTCTTGGTCTTCTTGTCAGTCGGGTCATTGTATTTGCTTCAGAAATTAGACACATTGCAGTATAAAGAAGTTCCGTATTCAGAACTCCTAAAGGGCATTAAAAATGGGACAGTGAGAAGGGTTCAGTTCGAGGAGGGCGAGGGGAGCTCAAGTCGTGTACTTTTTAGCGTTGCATCGAACAGGAGAAGTGTTAGAGACGCCGTATTGGGATTTCTGAATTGGTGTAGGAGGTCTAGAAATGTTGTTGGGAGCAATGGTGATAATGCAAGTATGCTACAAAAGATGTTTGGCAGCGTATTCAAAAGAATGACGAAGACTAACCAAGAATGGCAGTACAGCACAAGAACATTAGAGCAGTACAACAATGGACTCCAAAAGTTGATGGAAGATTATGGAGTTACATATGGATCAGCCCCTCCATCGGTGTTTATCACGGCGTGGAATTCCTTGCTTGAATTAATGTCGGTATTAATTCCTATGGCCATTGGTGCTTGGGTTAGTGCTCATTTCGTAGGAAAGATAGTTTCCAGTGGCAAGAAAAACACTGCAAGACGTTTTGAGGACAAACCAATGGTTAAGTTTGAGGATGTCGAGGGTGTTGATGCAGCTAAGACAGAGCTCATGGAGGTAAGATATGACTTCCCTTGATTTGAATCAGTTGTTAGTTAATTAGAATACACTCTTGTCGTCATCTAAGATGAAACTAATCAGGTAAATCTTCAAATTTATTTAAAATGGTGTAAAGAGCTAGACAGGCATTATTACGCATTATATTCTATGTGCACACTGAATTCAGGTCGACAACTGTCCGAGTATACAATGCTTGATGTACTTTAAATTTTACAAACACGAATTGCTGCTGGTATCTTGCTATAGTTTAGTGTGTGACCCGACAAGGGTCCTTGTCTTTGTTTTTCATGGACCACATTGTTTCCTCCCCTTCTTCCTGGATGAGCGTTTGATTGGAGAAAAGGATCTCAAAGGAAGTAGTCTCCACCATATTTTTGTCCAAGGATTCAAGCTTTAACAACGCTTCATCAACGTCTGAATCAGTGTGCCTTTTTGATAAAAAGTCGGGGTCCACTCATAAAATCAGTCTACAGGTAACGAGTTAGTGAAGTTATGAGGTCATAAGAGGTACATATTTTTTGTTTCAGGGTTTGCAGTATCGCTGTTAGTTTTATCTGATTTTCCAATTGTGAACTGGATGAATGTAATGAATCACCTTTTGGCTGCTGAATGGTCTTGTATCTTTTGTGCTTGTAGATAGTTTCATGCCTGAAAGGAGATACGAGGTACAAGAAAGTAGGAGCAAAGGTACCTAGAGGTGTGCTACTCTCAGGTCCGCCTGGAACAGGGAAAACCTTGCTAGCTCGTGCGATGGCTGGAGAAGTAGGAGTGCCATTTTTCTCTGTATCTGCCAGTGAATTCATAGAATTATATGTTGGAGTAGGAGCAGCTCGTGTTAGAGATCTCTTTAGGGAGGCAAGGAAAAATGCACCCTCAATTATTTTCATTGATGAAATTGATTCTGTTGGTGGACAACGCACAGAATCTTCTAATTCGGAATGGCATCAAACATTAAACCAGGTAAATGTCCCTTCACCTCGAGTTTCAGTGCTTCATCAGCATCCAAATCAGTGTGCTTTGGTGGTAAAAAGTAGGGGGTGCACTACTAAAATCAGTCTCGAGGTAGCAAGTTATTGAAGTTATAAGGTTACAAGAGGTACATATTTCTTGTATCAGGGTTTGCCATTTTTGTTTAGATTTATCTGATTCTCTAACCTCTAACCAATTCTAAAATAATTATGCAAATTCTATTGCAGAGTTTGCAAAATCTTTATCATGTAATTGTGAAGTGATTGACTTAAATCAAACGTACATGGAACAATCCTGACAAAAGTTTTGAATGAATGTCTACATGTTTCCAAGGATAGAAATCACTGAACATCCTACTATCCAAAAAGCAATTCTCCAAGGGTTAGTCATCGGGAGTTGATGAATAGACTTAAAACAAGAAACTAGTTTAATCGAAATTACACATTCATATGCAGAAATTAAGAGTGTTTCTCTGTTGACTTTCGGACCGGACTTATCATTTCTCAACTATTATTCCTACATTTTGAAATGTGAAAATGTATATATTTTAACTTAATCATCAAATTTTAGGTGCATCTGAAGTCGTGGATGCTTGGTTAATCATTTGTTGTGCAAAGCAGTTTCTGGATGCTTTAAAAACACACTAATTTTTGTATGGTTCTTTAGTTGCTGACAGAAATGGATGGGTTCGAGGTGGATAAGAAAATGGTAGTGGTAATTGCGGCAACTAATAGACCAGAAGCGTTGGACCCTGCTTTATGTCGACCTGGTCGTTTCTCGAGGAAAGTAGCTGTGGGAGAACCTGATGAACAGGGAAGGAGCAAAATTTTGGCAGTACATATGAGAGGAGTTCCTCTGGCCGAAGATAAAACCCATATCTGCAATGATATGCATCTATTACCCAAGGATTAGTAGGTGCTGATCTTGCGAACATTGTAAACGAAGCTGTTTTACTTGCTGCTCGCAGAGGTAAAACATAAGCAGTTGTATTGACAGCTTTTTTGCTCATTTTTGTCCTCCTCAGGGGACTTGAGCGGTTGATATATTTGTGTCATTAAAATGTTATAGCGAAACAATAACTCATTTTTTATTACTGTGGATTTTTTCTTTTGTAGGCGGTGATAGTGTGTCGAGGGAAGACTTAATTTCAGCAGTCGGAAGAACCAAAACTAAAGATGGTCAACTCACATACTACATATAGCGTTTTGTAATGTAGATATGTAGGGCTAGGTCTGATTAATCATGTCTGCACAGGCCTGTGTTGGTTTTTATTCTGGGCCGGGGCCCCTAGCACATGCTTCGTTCTGTGCTTAGAGTAACATCGCCAAGTCAGCAGGATAATGTAGATGTATAGCGGTAAGGACCTGGAAAAGAGATATTTAAGTTTCATTCTATTCATCCAATTGGCCTGGCTGTGCATTACCTTAACTTTATTCTATGTCAAGATATTTCGGAGCAGTCTGAATTTCTTGGATTTCATTGTGTATGTGAGAGTCTTAAGTTGGAAGTCGCTGTACTGCCCTTGTCATTTGCTTATCTTTTACGTACAGTCATAGCAAGTTCGAAGAAGTATGGCCAAATCCTACAAGTTGGAAGGGTCCTTCTGACCTGAAACTAGTGCTGCTGATTCCACTTCATTTGATGTTTGCCAGCTACCCAGATTTGTCATTGCAATTTGTGGTGCCCTGGGGCTAGCGGGCGCTTCGAGACTGAATTTCAAGAAATCCATGGTAGCTGGATTTTAATCTGGAGGTAGAGAGGTCAATTCATGAAGTTCTCTTTGGCACTTCTTTTGAACTTTTTCATTAGTCCTTTTAATTTTGGAAGTCTCCTCATTATCAGCTCATCGTCTAAAAGCATAATCTCGTGCACGCGTGCTTAAAACACTCACAGACAAAAACGCGCTTGCACGCGCACACACGCAACTGCTTCAAAGAAGCTCCTATATTTTGGCTATGGTCGTAGAACACGGAATGCTTCTATATCTGTATGTTGAAGGTGACATCAGGCACTCCGCCTGCATTTTCTTGATAATGTTTTTGAGAACGAGCTCAACATTGTAAACGAAGCCGTTGTACTTGCTGCTCGCAGAGGTAAAATATAATCAAGTTGTATTGACAGCTTTTTCGCTGATTTTTGTCTCCATCAGGGGACTTCAGCGGTTGATATATATTTGTCTATTTCAAACATTGTAGCGAAAGAATAACTCATTTTTTGTTACCATGTAGTTGTGTAGGGCTAGCTCTGATTAGTTCATGTATGCACAGGCCTGTCTAGGTTTATTAGCACATGCTTCGTTCTGTGCTTAATAACATCGTTGACTCACCAAAATAATGTAGATGTACAGCGCAAAGGAGCGGGGAAATAGACATCCAAGTTTCAGTTTAGTCATGCGAGTGGCTTGGCTGTGCATCATGCATTCAAGCTTAACTTTATTCTATGTCAAAATATTTTAGAGCAGTATGAATTTCTTGGATCTCATTGTGTGTGTTACTGACTTACTGTAAGTTGGAAGTCACTGTACTGCGTGTGCCATTTGCTTATCGTTCACGTACAGTGCTTTCCAGTTTGAAGAAGTATGGCGAAATCCTATAAATTGGAAAGGTCCTTTTGACCTGAAACGCGTGCTGCTGATGTTTGCCAGCTACCCAGACTTATGGTTGCAACTTGTGGTGCCTTGGGATGAGCGGGAGCTTCGAAACTAAATTTGAAGAAATTCACGGTGACTGGATTTTGATCTAGAGGTAGAGAGTTCTATTCATTAAGTTTTCTTTAGTTCTACTTTTTTGTTTGAACTCTTCATTAGTCCTCTTAATTTTGGTAGTCTCCTCATTATCAGCGCGCTCATCATCTAAAACGTATGACTTTGGCCTTGCTGGATAATCTCATGCACGTGTGCATAAAATACTCACAGACAAACAATGTGCACACACACGTCCTTCAGAGAAGCAGAAGCTCCTATATTTTGACTATGGTAGTAGAACACTGAATGCTTCTACATACGGACACTGAAGGCGACATCAGGCACCCCACCTGCATTTTCTTGATAATGTTTCTGAGAACTTTGCTCTTACTACAAGGCCAAATCATGTAACTATTGGCTTCCAGCAACTTACAGCAAAATACTTGACCGACAATCTAGCTAGGGCTGTTAATTTATATAGTAATAATCTAACCTTATAGCTCCGTCAGCTCCCTTCTCCTATCCATCATCCCCTCCAAGCCCAAGGATCTTGAGTTTTCAGGATCATGTAATATTTACTCATGAATAAGGGTACTAGGGTCTCTGGCATAGTTGCAACCCTCTCATCTCTTGAAGATTATCCCCCGTCAAAATTGCACTTCTGACCTCCCCATTAAAATAACACAACCCGCAATGAGGCCATCGCTCACTCGTGGAGGTTAAGTTAACACGGCCTGCTTTCAGTTTGATATTTAAGATGCAACATTCGGAAGGAAAATAATCACCTTATTAAATGGTGATTATTTTGTTATTTGTTCGTTTTTTTTTTACTTTTATTTAAGATGCAACATTCGGAAGGAAAATAATCACCTTATTAAATGGCGATTATTTTGTTATTTGTTCCTTTTTTTTTTTTTACTTTTATGACTTAATTTTCACATCACAGTTGGATCAATAACCCCTGGATCAGTAGGTTTGGTTGGAGGCACTCCCCCTCCCTGTCCCTCTTGTCCTCCATCCTTGCTCACCTTCTGTCCCAATAGCTTTAGATTTCTCGCTATTGTTCTGTATATGCGTTATTTCTCCTAATTGGGGTTTTCCTGTTATTGCAAGAATTTGGCGTCGTAGCTTATTTTCATTGGGTAGCCGAGGAGATTGGTGTTCTGAAAAAACATACGTCACTGTTCATTCTGCTTTCTTTGCTACTCTCATAGTGGTCAGAGTGTTAAAGTTTGATTTGACAAAGATTATGTGTAGTAGGCAAGGTATGGTTTTCTTTTTTCTTTGAGACACAATCTTGATGCATCGTATTGTTAGGATTTCTTGGTTATTATGTTGTATGGTCCTGAACTATATTATTCGACCATTTAAGGCCATTAAACACGCCTCTCTTTGAACCTGTTTCTGTCATCAATCCCCCTGATCTAACTGTCTTCAATGATCGGGACTTTACAGTATCTACTCTGGTGCGAAAGGTTAATTGTTTTTGTGGTATGCTATCAAATTCGAAAAAATAAGAAGTCATATCCAGACTCTGTTATGATCTGTAATAGGCTTTTCTCCCTTAATCGTTGATAAGAAGTTGGTATTGATAATTACTTCTGCTGAATAACTAGGTCAAAAGTATCGCAATGCCCCCAAAAAAGCAAAAAGATAAACAAGAAAAAAAAAAAGAGAGGATATACTCTTTCAAATTTTCAACAAGATCTGTCTAGTGCATGATCCATGATACTTCTTATTATGTTTTAAACTTGGTATCTCTGCTCCACGTGCAGAGAAATTAAGCTAAATAAGATCTCCACGAGAACAAATCAACATGATACATGCATGCATTAGTTCCAATTGACTAGATTTAATTTTACAAGCATGGACCCTAAACATTACACTTCTGGAGCTTCTAGCTGTTGCACTTCGGCCTCCTGGCTAGATATATATGTTCTGATATCCTGCATGATCAGTTAACGTTAGTCACTTTAGAGAGCTACTTTTTCCTGATGACCTCGGGGCCTTCGTCTTCTACGTATGAGGTTGATGAAGACTGTATCCTAAATATAGGGGCCTTCGTCTTCGGCCCCTATATTTAGGATACAGTCTTCATCAACCTCATACGTAACTACTATCTGACGAACTCCTCCGTTCCAACAAACAAATTTACCTGGTAAGAGTATGAGAAGTGGCAACGTAAATAGCAAGCAGTAAGAGAACATGCATAATCGAAAAACCTTGGTCCTGGAGCTATTCCACTAATTTCAAACCCGCAAGGATGGGTAATAAGCGAACAGGCAATTAGCCTTATCCTATGAAACTTAAGAAGACAAATGTAGCTGAATGGTGAGATCGAGCTGCCTGTTAATTCTGGTGGGTGTTGAAAATATGAGATCTCGTAGTAGGAATTTTAGCATTCCTAGAAATAAAGTCAATCACACCACTTGGGGATTCAACAACAATATGAAGCTGGCCACATCAATCAAAACAACCCGTGTTTGAAATACAGAAGTTGAGTCAGACAAACTAAAGGGCAACCTTTTTATTCATGATAGTTAAAAATAAAGTGCAGTAGAAGAAACAAATACCTTTTTGCATCTCCATTTAAGATACATCCTGTACAGTAGCACCACAAGCAGCCTTTATGGGATCTAAAGTAGCTTCTGACAACTTTTTTCCAGTACAAGGTGATTAGCAAGCAGCTCCCCGATTCTAGGAATCTTCACGCTACAACCGGCCAAAAAGCTTGACAAATTTCATGCACCTCCAATCTAGCATCTTTCATGGCCTTCTCAACTCATGTCATGATCCTTCTGCTAGAATCGCTGACCAATTCTTCCAAATGAGCCCGTGTAAGGGGTACAGAGGGTCTGCACCATCAAAAACAGAGTTGATCTCTACTAATGTCTAGTCATTCTTATCGAGCTTTTCTGGCATCCTCGGCCAGTATAGTACACTTAGCTGCTCAAGAGCTCTGTTGTCCTCCTTGATTTTTCTCCAAATTTCTCATCGATTCTACACTGCTTTGATCAAAGTCGGTACCTGCAGGGAAAAAATTATCAACTAATATCGTCCTAAAAACCGTGATATAAACCGAGATACATGTCTTGCCATTGGTTCTCATCATATTGTTGCTTTTTCATTGAAAGATAGAAGCTTCATACATAGGCCACACCGTTGAAACTGATCCTTGAAGGATAGTGCATTTTCTGCACAATAGATGATGGTGAAGTCCACCATTGAACATTCAGTAGCTGCATCTTATAAGTTTATAGCCAAGGCAAACACGCGCACAAACACATGTGCACACACATATACGTAAGGGCTAATTACACCTATGTCCCTGAGGTTTGGGGGTAATTACACTCAAGGACACAAAGTTTCAAAATGTAACACTTATGTCTATCGACAAACGGAACCCTAAAAATCTTAACGGTTTTAATGAAAAGACTGTATTGCCCCTGAGTTAGAACCTTATTTTTTTTAATGCCATTACTTCATTAAAAAAAAGACTTTTTATTTCATCTTTACTTTACTCTTAACCCCCCCCCCCCGCCCCTCATCTGCATCCCCCTTCCCCGTCACCCACCCACACATTCTTCCTCCCCTTCCCTGGCGCCGCACCCCACCTGCCTCCCCCTTCCCCGTCACCCACCAGCCTCCCCCTTAGCCTTCCCCGTCTGCCTTCCCCCTCCCCGTTGCCGCACCACCCTCCCCCTTCCCCTTCCCCGTCACCGCACCACCCTCCCCCTTCCCCTTCCCGGTCGCCGCGACCACCCTTCCCCTTCGCCGCGACCACCCTCCCCCTTCCCCTTTCCCGTCGCCGCTACCACCCTCCCCCTTCCCCTTTCCCGTCGCCGCTACCACCCTCCCCCTTAGCCTTCCCCGTCGCCGCGACCACCCTCCCCCTTCCCCTCCCCGTCACCGCAAAGTTAGTCAACAGTAATGGAGGTAACGGCGCAAGGGAGCTGCCGGCGTGGGGCAAGTGGAGATGGTTGCCGGCGCTGAGAAATTTGCAGCTCGCGAATTGGGGTTTTGAAACCCTAATTCGCGAATTGGGGTTTTGAAACCCTAATTCGCGAATTGGGGTTTTGAAACCTAATTTGCGAATTGGGGTTTTGAAACCTAATTTGCGAATTAGGGTTTTGAAATGAGAATTTGCAGATTGCGAATTAGAACCCTAATTTGTAAATTGTTAGATTTTATAAATGTTACAATCAGTACCTCAGGAAGGTGAAAAATTGTTGAATTTTATGGACATGCAACTGAATGTAAGATCATAAATTAGGGATTAATTTGAGAATTAGTGTTTGTAAACTCTAATTTAAAAATCTTAATTTTCAAATTAGAGTTTCAAAATCTTAAAGAATTAAGATTTGTTATCCTAATTTAAAATTTATAAAAATTATTCAAGATATATTGTACAGGGGCAGTATTGGCATTTTTAAAATACAAAATGATGAACAGTATATTTTTTGGATGGAACCCTAACGGATGGACACGGGTGATACATTTGAAACATTTTTGGTCACGGAATGTTACATTTTGAAACTTTGTGTCCTTGAGTGTAATTACCCCCTAACCTCAAGGACATAGGTGTAATTAGCCCTATACGTAACTATATCTGAAAAGCACATAAGCAGAACTGGATGGATGGGTCCACCTCTCATCCACTAACTCATGTAAGAGAAGGGCTCTCCAACAAAAGCAGATCCGCATGGCCCCACTCTCCCTCACTCCAAGAAATCATATGATTTTGAACATTAGAGACAGGAAAATTCCAAGACGAGGATAAGTACTAAACGCTTCAAACCGATGCAATCTGAACTATCAAAAATCTTAACGACCTCGGTTCGGTTCAACTCGGTTCATGAATTACTTTTTTGAAATCGACCACAAACTGAATCGAATATATCAATTTAGTGACATTCATTGATAATTTTCATGTACATGGTATTAAGTAAAGCGAAATAAATAAAATCTTGAAAGTTAAAAGAAAAGATAATGAGAGCCCTAATAACACAAAAAGTGATCAAGATCTCTTCCACGTGAGTACATCAATGAGAAAGACATAGTTGACTTTTCTATGTAATATATCTTATGTTAACAGAACACTACACATTGACGTAACATGATTATGTGAAAATTAAATAAAACGTAACTTCGTATTTGAATGATGTTTAGATCAAATAATACTTGTGCAAATTGACAATTTTTTTACATGGGCACAAACCAATCTCAAAGGAACAAAACTGACTAAACTAACAGCTCAAACCGATAGTGTTTGATTCAAAAAATTTCAAATCCATGAGTAACAATTTGATTTGCAGTTTAACTTGTAAAGCTAACCATTTAAACCCCACATCAAACCGTGCCCACCCTTAATAAGCACACAACACACTTGAAAAAAGTAACTGTGATACGAAAACAATCAAAAATAAAAAGAAGAAAAAGAAACACAAAACAATTTGACGTGCCACACCAGTACCTGATTCGATTATCGATTACAGTTGGCTAGGAGGGGGAAAAAAAGTTCTAAGCGACTTGGAAACCGCTTGTTGCTCCGGTTCGTGCCTCGTGCCCTTATTATATATTTGGTCAAATAACAAATTTGATTCTCACTTCTTTGCCTCCTCTGTATCTCTCGGTGTTCCTCTGTTCTTGCCTTTGATACGCTACAAGGTGTAGCTTCCAAGCAAGGAAAAAACGCCGCAGCAGGTTAACTCCTCTCTCTCTCTCGTCGTCGTCTTCATGATTAGGTTGTCGAAACCCTAGGTCGGTTGCAGTAAGGTCCACAGCAGCATCTCGCATGCTGGTTCACCGTGTCGCAAATATGACCAACTATAGTAAAATTAGTCGATCATACACCAAAAGACGGGCTTCGCAGGTGTTCGCTTAGGGTTTTATTGCACCTTAACCTCATATTATCATTTTTTTTTTCACACACGCCGTCGGGTGTAATATTGTAGCGTGGCAGTCTCCCGCGCTACAATCACCTGCGACGTCGCCAGACACCTGCAATCACTGCCGGAAAACTCCGGCAGTTGCCGCCAGGCAGACGACAGTCGCTGCCGGCAAAATCCACTCCGGCAGCCCCTTCCTCCAACCGCATTTGCCAACCGGTATATAGAAAATAGTTTATTGTGAAACTAACGTGATTAGTATTAAACAAGAAATTCTTTTAAAACTGATCGAATTAACTTGTAGTGTGAATCAAGCTAAATGGGGGGGTCGATCTAAATGAGATGGGACGGGGTCGGGTAGGCCGGTTTAAATTAAAGATGGGGCGACTTGGGTTGGGGGAGGGGCGGGGCAAAGGCGCTCTGCTGGGAGATGGAAAAATAAGCTGACCTGGGTCTTACAACTTCTTATGAACAAACATTTGTAGATGGAGCTGTATACCTGTTTTTTGGAAATATCAAAGTGACGGAAGCACCGCAGGGAGGGTGGCCTTGTTACAATAGTAGTTGTTTAAGCTCTTGTCCTTGTTGGTTAGAGGGTGGCCATGTTGCAATTTTAGTTGTTTAAGCTCTTATGGTTGTTGTTTACATTTTTGGTCTCTGTTGGAATTTATTTTGTCGATCCATGTAGAAACCATGCGTTTCAATTGGATTATTGAACCCTATTATACATCCGTGTGATTGTTACTTTTAACGCACAATGAATTACCCAAACGCATCATTTTCTAGTGTGGTTTATTGTCTCTATCTATGTTCATATACAAGTCGGACATGAGAAATGAGCTGAGGGAGCAATATCTAGGATTCCTATTATCGATTTGCTGAATTACGAAGAAAGAGAATCGGAGTGCTTATGTGGTGACTCTATAGATTTGTGTATATCTATGAATATTATTTTTCTTTAGTTCTTAGAAGCTCCTGTATTTCTTGAAGTTGGTTTCTGCTATCAAGTAGGTGAGTGTTTGACTTAAAACATACCGTCTTAGATTGTTAGAAGCATTTATTCTTTATTTGTTGAAGAGGGATTTAAATATTTCTCCATTTCGTATGTTATAGAGTTGCAGATCTTGAATTTTCACTTTTGAACAATCTTTTAACATGAAATGTGAATTGATACCAGTCATGAATTTTGATTGCTTGTCCACTAGTCACTTGGTTTCGTGTCAGAGTGACCTAAGCTAACTTCTTCTGGAAATGATAAATAGAGAAGAATTGGCGCTGCAATGAACGAGCCACAGAAGAATCAGATAGCGAAGGCATGGGAGAAAGGGTATTTTGGTTTTGCGTTTTTGTTATTTCATGAGATGAATATTGGTGCTTGCCCAATTGATACATGGAGGATCCATAAATCATGCTAACGGCATATTTGACCTGTAACAGATATGCTGATGGTAAACTCAAGCTACATGAAAGTATGATCAAACGAACTTGCCAAGGCACAATTGACTGGGATCGAACATATCACCACTTTGAAGAAGTCGCATATGGGGTTTCGAGGTCCAATGCCAGCTGTGAGCGTTCTAAGAAAATGTTACAGAAATTGGAACAGCTGAGTTCTGATAGTCAAACGGTACTGGCTATTTTAGAAGAAGAAGTGAATGGGCTTCGCGAAACGATTAGGGCTTCCGAGGAACTAGATGTGGCATCAAAGATTAGGGCTTCCGAGGAACTAGATGTGGCATCAATTAATAAGGGGCCGGCTGAAGTGACAGATGCCATCTTTGATGTGTTGCAAATAGAGAAGAATCAGATAGCAAAGGCATGGGAGAAAGGGTATTTTGGTTTTGCGTTTTTGTTATTTCATGAGATGAATATTGGTGCTTGCCCAATTGATACATGGAGGATCCATAAATCATGCTAACGGTATATTTGACCTGTAACAGATATGCTGATGGTAAACTCAAGCTACATGAAAGTATGATCAAACGAACTTGCCAGGGCACAATTGACTGGGATCGAACATATCACCACTTTGAAGAAGTCGCATATGGGGTTTCGATGTCCAATGCCAGCTGTGAGCGTTCTAAGAAAATGTTACAGAAATTGGAACAGCAGAGTTCTGATAGTCAAACGGTACTGGCTATTTTAGAAGAAGAAGTGAATGGGCTTCGCGAAACGATTAGGGCTTCCGAGGAACTAGATGTGGCATCAACGATTAGGGCTTCCGAGGAACTAGATGTGGCATCAATTAATAAGGGGCTGGCTGAAGTGACAGATGCCATCTTTGATGTGTTGCAAATAAAGAAGGACGTTTGTTCGGAGGCCATCCGCAGGGCCATAGAGTACTTCTGAAAAGGTAATACTACAACCCACTACTTCTAAATTGAGAACAAGGAAGTTAAAAAGGAGAATGTAGAAGCTTTAATCCTATGGTACTCGGGGTTTGAATAATCTATCATATGAAGTATCCTGTAGCTGTTAGTTTGAAGAATGGGAGAATGGATTGCTAATTGCAAGTAATTTTTAAACTATTGTGTTTCCTCCTTTTATTTCTCTTGTGGTAGCATATATATGGTAGATTGGACTCAGGTCTACCATATGAATTATCTATCATATGAATTATCCTGTAGCTGTTAGTTTGAAGAATGGATTGCTACTTGCAAGTAATTTTTAAACTATTGTGTTTCCTCCTTTTATTTCTCTTGTGGTAGCATATATATGGTAGATTGGACTCAGGTTTATATAAGGTAGAAAGAGGAAGGGGGGGGGGGGGGGGTGTTGGGTTTAAACTAAGATGTGATTATATTTAGTAGCTTCCAACATTGTAACCGTAGCTTTTTTCTTTCAGGAAAGCAGCTGGCACTGTCACCGCATCAGTTCATTTTCAAGCATATCGTCATGGAAAAATGTATTACATAGCCATTGGCTTCGGCAGATTGAACTTTCTAGAGTAAAAGATTTGCTTACGGCTGACTTGACATTTGAAAACTACTAGAGGTGGCATGCATTTTCAAAATGTTGGACCAGAGTTGGAAAATGTTTTTTTTTTGGGTCAAGAATAGAAATATATACTAAAGATAAAGGAAAGATACACCATGTCCAAAGGTAAGTAAAAAGACTCATGAATGGCATCTCCATCCGATATGAATCGTAATAAAATGATAACATACATATTTTGATTTTATAATTTTAAATTTTTTTGGGAGATAAACACTGAGCCATCTAAACAAAAAGATTATCAACTAGAAACAAAATTACTAGCTAAAATTAGATAAAAACTAATTAATAAAATAGGATAACTATAACCTACACAAAACAGGATAAAGAGTAAATAAAACAACCAATCAACAAAAGCACACTGTTTGCCATTGACCCAACTCGAGACACGTGTCCCGTCGCTGCAACGTGTACTCAATCCCTGTGCACCACGCTGGCGTTGAAAAACCCCACCTTCTCTGGCCATCATGGTACTGCCTGTCCTTAGAAGCCACCAAAGCAAAACACAAATGGGAGCTCCATAGGAATTGTCGCTGCCTCACAACCAAATCTCGGACGAGATAAAGATCTTAGCACCCTGACCCAAAACCGTCACAGACCACAATTAAAAACCAACCGAAACCACAGTAGCCTTGCACCTACATCGCAAGTTGCACCAAAGCATCATTACCACCACCAAATTCAAGCCAATCTCACCTATCTGGAACAAAGGGGGAGGGGGAAGCAACTGGGGGGGGGGGGGGGGGGGGGGGGGGTGGTTAGAGATACTTCAATAAATTGGGTCAATGGACCCATTATCCGCCCACTAACAGATAATGTGTATTTGTTAGTCTGGATAATTACAGTTAATTAGAGGATATTTATCTCCTAAGTGTTTGAGGTAAATACATCTTTATCTCCTAAGAGTTGGAGGTAAAGCCAGTCTCTAATTGTATCTCTATATAAAGGCTAGAGATATCCCAATAAATCAAGGAAGTCATAGCAATAATCCCTCTCTCTATAGCACTCTCTCTAGAGCAATCACCAAGCTCTAGGATTTGGTTCGTGGACGAAGAACTCGACTCTAGTAGCCGTTTTCGTACCTGCGAAAAAGATCAAGC
Source organism: Escallonia herrerae (assembly GCA_033070095.1). Lineage (NCBI taxonomy): Eukaryota > Viridiplantae > Streptophyta > Magnoliopsida > Escalloniales > Escalloniaceae > Escallonia > Escallonia herrerae. Next base: position 25,267 of record JAVXUP010003080.1, on the reverse strand, counting down.
GCGTTGGAGGCTCGTAACAACAAGGATCCTACGTCGGAATTTTCGAAGATTTCGTACGGTATGTTTTCGAACCCATTACGTGTTACGTGGTAGCACGATAATTGTTGTAATCGTTTCAACATTGGTATCAGAGCATGATTACTTGTTGATTCGCCTTTAACATGCTAGATTAAATAATGTGCATGTTACGATTTTTTCCGGATACATGAATGAGACCCATTATTAAAATTCGAAATTTATTGAGCATGTTTTTCTGCAAAATAATTAGATGTTTTTGTTCTCCTATGGTTGAGGATGAACTCCATAAAATTTTGTGATTTTTGGATGCATGATTTGTGAGAAATCACGATTTTATTTTTCAAGAAAACTGTGGTTTTTTCGAGTTTTGGGACTCAAATTCGGAGTATGATATTCTGTTTTTATCATGATCGGTTGGTACATAATTAATCTATGTTGTATAAGCTTTCCAACGATATATCGTAGGCATTATTTGGCTTAAAAACGAGAGAGATATGGCATCCCGAAGTTGGCATCGCGACATGGCGGCGCTGGAAAAATTAGGGTTTTCCTACGAAGATGATGAACAGTAAACCCACGCGCGCCACGCGCGAAGACTGCTGGAATGCGCACACGCGCCAAGCTTCTCCCACGCGCGCGTGTATGCCACGCGCCTATCTAGAAGACTCAGAAGCTGCCCACGCGCTTGGCGGCGCGTGGCAGCGCGTGAGGCCTGTTTTCTGGTCGGTCTTCGTCACCGCCGGCGAGTGGAGCTCCATCTTGACCCACTGGTTTTTTCTATGGTATTAAATTTACCTTTATACCCTCTGTGTATGTTCTGTTTAATTTTTAAATGATTTTTTCTAGAAAAATTAGCTTTAAAAATTTGTTTTGATGCACACAGAATTTTTCTTTAATTCCAGAGGGTATATTAGGGATAAATTTACTGTTTGCCAATTTTAAAAATTTATCTCTCATTTTTGGGTCATTTAGAAATATTTTTGTGGTACTTTTGTGGTCCCAAAAATACGAATAATGCGTAAATATTAATTTTTGCACTTTGTGAGTAGAAATAAATATTTTGGAGAGTTATATGACATAGATGAATTATGTTTTTATTTATCTGCCTTGATTTGTGTTATGGTTTAAATATACTTTTGAGGTATATTTGTTGGGTTTTTGGTAAATCCACACTTTTAAACCATTTATATTTTCAAGGCCCTTGTCGCCCGTTTTCCTTGGGAGGAGAATGTGGCCTATTCATCCATTTTATTACCCTGTAACTTCTTATTTGAGTATGCTAGTTTTAGGTTAAATGGATGGATATTAGATTGGCATTCTAAAGAAACTTATGTTTAATGTGTTTACTTTTGTTTTAAGAAAATTCTTTTGAGAATAATGTGTTGTGCGGCATCTCCATTTGTTTTATTGGAGTAGTTTGTAGTAGGATTCTCAAAGATGTTGTATTCTGCTATTTCCCTGTATATTTCGAGAAAGCCTTGTACGGGGATGTAATTTCGCACGCACATTATTCAAACCAGAATTTTCTTAGCATAAGTTATTAGAATGCCAATAGGGCTCAATGGAGTCCTTGCAAATTTAATTGCATGGTGCAATTTTATATTGTTCTAAATTATCATGTGGATGATTTATTGTGGCTTATATGATGATGAAATTTATTGCGAAAAATTACTTGAAAAATATTTTTCCCAACTCACATACATGGGAGATGATTACGAGCTTAGCAGATTTTCGATTTCATGATGTGAGGAAGGATTATGTTTTTCATTTGAATTTTTTGAAATAAAAATAAGGATGTATAATTAATGTCTTTTCCTTGCGCAATCTAATGTAGTGAAAATAATGGCCACCAAAAATGTCATAGCTGATCTCGTTAAGGGTGAGAAACTTAACGGAGATAATTATGACGTTTGGCACAAAAAGATGAAATTCATGCTGAACGAACAAGAGCTCGAGGAGCACTTGACCAAGGAGATGGTCGCGCCAACTGAGGCGCAACCCCTAAGAGACCACACTGCCTACCAGAAATGGAATCAGAAAGATCGTAGTGCGCGCTACACCTTGTTGAGCAGCTTGCAAAATGATCTAATTGGGCAGTATGATGAACTTCCAACTTGCAAAGCTTTATGGGATCAGCTCAAGTTCTCTTTTGGTGGAACCTCAACTACGCGGCTTCGTAGCCTTGTGATTAAGTTTGAGGAGTACACAAAAGACCCTAAACATACCATGAGTGAACATCTAAGGATGATGTCCAATATGATTGGTAAGCTAAGGGATGCTGGCCATGCGCTCACAGATGAGCAGCAAGTCAGAGCTGTCATAAGGTCCCTTCCTGCCTCGTGGGCCAATATGAAACAGATATTGACCCACAGTGAAAACATCAAGAACTTTTCTGATGTTTCACAGCATGTCATCCTTGAGGACGAGACTCGAGATACTGACAAGACCCTTGCTTATGTCGCCCAAGGGGGATCGCGCAATGCAAATGGCAAGCGCGAAAGACAAAGTAAGAAAGGTAAGAAAGGCGAGGCTAGCACTTCTGCGCCAAAGGAAGGAAAAATGAAGAAACGCAAGAGAGGAAAACGTGGTGGGAAAAAGGATCTGTCTAAAGTTAAATGCTTCAACTGTCAACAGAAAGGACACTTCGCTCGTGATTGCACTGAGCCGAAGAAGGTACTTTCAGAATCTCTCTCTCAGTTATATGTTTCCTCACATGTGATGGTTGCTCATTCCCAACCTGTGTGGTTTGTGGATACAGGTGCAACAAAACATGTAGCACGTGATCGAGAGGGGTTCGTAGATTATCACCGGATTCCAGCGGGTAGCAAACATATCTTCATGGGAAACAATAGCTCCGAAGAGGTGCTAGGGGTTGGTTCTTACCAGCTCAAGTTGCGCACTGGGCGCACATTGATTCTAGAGGATGTGCGATATGCACCCACAGTTCGGCTTAATCTACTTTCAGTTACTGCTTTATTAGACAGTGGTTTTTCCTTTATTTTTAGGGGTAATAAGTTGGACATTTTTTTGGATGATGTTTTGTTCGGACATGGTTTTCGCATGGATAGTCTTTTTCAATTGGATTTAATTGATTCTCAGTCTTCTTATTCTTATGTGGTGAATGATAATATTGTGAATGATTCTACCACCTGGCATGCAAGACTGGGCCACATAGGCCAAGATAGAATGACTCGTTTGGCTAGAGAAGGCCTTTTAGGCCCACTCGCAAAAGTCAATCTACAAACTTGTGAGGCTTGTTTGGCCGGTAAAGCATGCAGGAAGCCTTTTGGAAAGGCTGTGAGAGCAACTCAACCACTTGAGCTAGTTCACTCTGATATATGCGGACCTATGAGTGTAAAGGCACGCCATGGCGCCTCTTATTTCCTTACACTGATAGACGATTATACGCGATATGGTTATGTGTATCTGATATCTCACCGCTACGAAGCTTTGGACTGTTTCAAACGCTTTGTAGCTGAGGTTGAGAATCAGAAAGAGAAGAATTTAAAAACTCTTCGCACTGACCGAGGACGCGAATATTTGTCAGATCACTTCAAGAAGTTTTGTGAGGAAAAGGGGATACGCAGGCAACTTACTATTCCTAATACTCCACAACAAAATGGTGTTGCGGAAAGAAGGAATAGAACATTGTTAGACATGGTTAGGTCTATGATGGCGCAAGCAAACCTTCCTATATCTTTTTGGGGGGATGCCCTTTTGACTGCAGCCTATATACTTAATCGTGTGCCTTCACAGTCAGTCAAATCCACCCCTTATGAGCTTTGGAATGACCAAAAGCCAAATTTGGATAACTTGCGCCCATGGGGCTCAGCAGGTTATGTTCACAGTACTTCTCATAAGTATGGGAAACTAGGGCCTAGAGCAAAGAAGAGTATCTTTCTAAGGTATTCTGAAAACTCTAAAGGCTATGTAATGTATGGTGAACATCCAAATGGTGGAAGGACTGAAATAGAGTCTCGTGATGTCGATTTCATAGAGAGTGATTTTCCTAGCATTGGAGATGCGAGTAAGAATCTTGACCTCTATGAGTTAGAGGAGGTTGAACCCACTTTACCATCTTCAAGCGAAGGTGGGGAATTAGTTCCTCATCCGGTTGTCGCTGAAGATAGTGTAAGTGACCTTCAACCTAGTGGGAGTATCCCAGACAGTGGGAGCACACCACAAGGACCATTAGGTCAACAAGATTCTCAACTGCGTAGAGGTGCACGAGGAAGAGTTCCACGTCGTCGTTTTGAGATTGACGGAGAAATTCTTATGTGCACTCCAAATGATGAAGACGAGCCTACTTCTGTGGAAGAAGCCTTATCTTCATCTGCTAGAAATGAGTGGATGGCTGCAATGAAGGATGAGTTAAGCTCAATGGAAAAGAATCGAGTCTGGGAGTTGATTGACCTTCCGCCAGGGCGCAAGACTATTGGAAACAAGTGGGTTTTTAAAGTCAAGCGCAAGGTAGATGGGTTAATCGACAAGTATAAGGCACGTCTTGTGGCGAAAGGCTATACCCAACTGCGGGGTGTGGACTATGAAGATACTTTCTCCCCAGTGGTGAGATTTGCTTCAATTCGTCTGATCCTAGCTATTGTCGCCCAGCAGGATTTAGAACTTTTTCATATGGATGTTAAGACTGCGTTTCTCAATGGAGAACTAGACGAAGAGATTTATATGGCTCAACCCGAGGGTTTTGAAGTCAAAGGACATGAGCGCAAAGTTTGCCGTCTCAAACGTTCTATATATGGTCTCAAACAATCGTCTAGGCAGTGGTACTTTAGGTTTCATCATGCCATTACCTCTATAGGTTTTGAAATGATTGAACAAGACCATTGCGTTTACGTAAAACGATCCAAGAAAAATATTCTAATCCTTTCTTTGTATGTGGATGACATTCTTTTAGCTGGGAATGACATGAGTTCCATTGTCGCCACTAAGCAGTGGCTGTCCTCAACTTTTGAGATGAAGGACATGGGAGAAGCTAATTATGTGCTCGGGGTTAAAATCATACGTGATCGTCCAAAGAGACTTCTCGGTTTGTCTCAAGAGACATATATCAAGAAGGTCATTGAACGATTCCGTATGCATAACTCAAAACCCATAGACACTCCAATGGACAAGGCGTGTACTTTAACAACAGACCAATGCCCAAAGAATGATGAGGAAAAGAATCGGATGTCCAAAGTGCCTTACGCGGCTGCAGTTGGGAGTCTGATGTACGCTATGTTGTGTACGCGTCCAGACATCTGCTTTGCCGTTGGAATGGTGAGTCGTTATCAGAGTAATCCTGGACCCGCTCATTGGAATGCGGTGAAGAGGATCCTTCGATACTTGCGTGGAACCGCTGATCTCGTCCTGTGTTATCATGGTGGAGACTTGAGACTGAGAGTATACAGCGATGATGATTGGGGCGCTGATAGAGATGAGCGTTGCATCGCCCTATCCACGATAGAGTCGGAGTATGTTGCTTGTTCAGCAGCAGTCCAGGAAACTGTTTGGTTGAGGTCATTCTTACAGGCTCTAGGGGTTACAGCTCATGCAGATGAGTCTGTCACTGTTCACTGTGTCAATACAGCTACCCTAGATTTTGTAACGGACCCCAAATATCAAACACATAGGCCTTCGTTATCACTTCATTAGAACTTTAGTTGCGCAAGGAGAGGTGACCATGAAACATATACCTACTGGCAGAATGGTGGCTGATCCTTTGACCAAGCCCATTGCTAGAGATGTTTTCCTTTCTCACATTAGGAGTATGGGACTACGTAGGTTTTGATATGTTTATGGCATCTTATGTACTTGACATTATTTATTACATTAAATTTTCATTCCTTGATTTGAGTTTATTATGGAATGAATGGATAATCTTTGTGATTACATATACATCCTTATTGAGAGTGTCACCAGGCTCGAATTGACCCACTCACACGGGTAATTCACCTTGGCGCTAAGATAGCGAGCAAGATGAGACATAATTGTCTTAAGCGCCAAGTGGGCGAATAAGATGATACAGCTTATAAAGCAAACATGTCGCCTTAGTTGGAGCTAAGATGAGACCTAATAAATGTAGGTCGATCATAGAGTATCTCCACAACTCTATGTAGCCTGTTTACAGCCGAATGTGAGATTTCAGGCAGGCACTATGAGAGTGACTGGGCTGAAAAACTCAGGTTAGGCGCTTGTACAGCGACTAGACTTAGATTCGTATGGCGTATTTATTATACATTTATGTGACACGCCCTTGAGGGTTACGCCATAGCATGCAAATCATACTGCATGTGCTAAATGCAGACCGACAGTGGGAGTGACGAATGAATCCCTGCTTCGTCACTGTGTGAGCCACTTGGATCAAAATTTTTGATCCTATATGGTACCCTTTTCACCTTAGACTATGTCATGAAGAGGATACTCAATGTCGCTACTTTAGCATGTACCCTTGGATCATGGATGATGCGGTCTCGCGGGGCATGTCTAGGAAAGCGGTTGGGTCTAATTGGAATGACATGAGGGCTTTGGGAAGAAAGTTCAATATTACATCATGTTGTGTGATTCATAGCCCGGGCGACTTTGTCGATTTTCGTTTCGATATGAGTCATGAATACATAACATATGAGAGGTTTAACACTGCTCATTATGAGGGATTTGAGAGTGTTTAATCTGGTGTAGTTGAACTATCTGGGGTACATACGAGATTTTTTGGAGTGATGTATTGTGTTAGTTTGGTGATAACTTAATACAATACTCCTCAACTGGACATCCTTTCTCGTAGGTCGCACGTTCCATTTCCTGTATGAGGAGATGAGTGGACGAGAGATAAAGAGGGACTACGATTTATTTGCCCTGTGTGTGGGCGAGTGGGAGCTGTTAATAAATTGGGTCAATGGACCCATTATCCGCCCACTAACAGATAATGTGTATTTGTTAGTCTGGATAATTACAGTTAATTAGAGGATATTTATCTCCTAAGTGTTTGAGGTAAATACATCTTTATCTCCTAAGAGTTGGAGGTAAAGCCAGTCTCTAATTGTATCTCTATATAAAGGCTAGAGATATCCCAATAAATCAAGGAAGTCATAGCAATAATCCCTCTCTCTATAGCACTCTCTCTAGAGCAATCACCAAGCTCTAGGATTTGGTTCGTGGACGAAGAACTCGACTCTAGTAGCCGTTTTCGTACCTGCGAAAAAGATCAAGCGTGTTGGAGGCTCGTAACAACAAGGATCCTACGTCGGAATTTTCGGAGACTTCGTACGGTATGTTTTCGAACCCATTACGTGTTACGTGGTAGCACGATAATTGTTGTAATCGTTTCAACAATAGGGAATGTTGTTCTCATCACAAATGGTGTATCATTCACTTCTTAATTGAAACACGACATTACCCGACTTGGTTGAACTATGTACAAAGAGTCGACTGCTAATCGTCATGAAGAGGCAAACTTACTTGAAAAGTTCATCCTCTGTCATCATGAACTCATATTGATCCCGTGCTTTATGCACAGCAGTGATAATGGCTACAATATTTATAGAAAACTCATATTTATATGTCAAATAAAAACAAACTTAGTAGTATAATAATAATGTTATTTTTACCTTTTTATGAGTTTTTTTTTTCACTTTTAGCAGCAATTGGAAGTCTTTTAGCAATAATGAAGAAGTGAAATATTAAAAGGTAGGAATGATTTCACCCAAATAGTAACAATAGTAATAGTAACTCATGTCTTGAAGTTTGCATCAATAAAACTCACCAAATATGAAAGAAGTATATGTATGTATTACATTGAAATAAAAGGAGGCAGATTGATTAGGTTTATTAAATTATGAAAAAAGATTGAACTTGTCTAATGTAGGAATTTTTTTTTTAAGGAAGACATGTTGATGTGGAAGAGTGAGAAAAATGAAATTTATTTGATTGGTTGAATGTCAAATGACATAAGGATAGACATGCTAAGTAGGACAGAAAAATTTTACACTCTCAGTTTGAACTTTACTACATATACATAATTAGATTTGAAAGACTTCATGTGCTGTATCACTGTTGCTAGCGGTGAGCACGGTTCTGTTTGGTTCGATTTGGGGTCAAACCACAAACGAAACTGTTATCCTCAATTTGAAAATTTGTGAACCGAACCAAACCAAACGCTATTGGTTCGAACGATTTGGTTTGATCAGTTTAAACGGTTCAGATTAGTCGGCTTGGATCGATTTAGATCGGTTTGCGTCCACTAAAGACGTTCTTCATTTGCACACTACCATTAGATCTAACAATAATTAAAATTGTACTACTATTTTTTTTTAAAATTGCATATATCTTGTTACATTCAATATATAAGTGATCATTAATATATGAGAACGAATGAGTAAATATAAAAGAGATATTGGCCACCAAATTTTTATATTATAAATGCTCTCATTATTTTAGTTTCTTTTAACTTTCAAGATATTTTTATTTGGATTTGCTTTGTACTATATATGTGAATAGATCGGTTTGGAATCGGTTTCAGAATTGTGAAACGATCAAACCGAACCAAGGCCGGTTTGAGAAATGTGAAACCGAACCAATAATATTCGCGGACGATTTGGACTAAATTGGTTTGAGCGACTCAGATCGGTTTGAACGATTTGATGCTCAGTCCAAAGTGTCGTTCTTCCCAAGTGCCAAAACTCCTTTAATCTGACCACTCCATCTAAGATCAACTTCTGCAAATGGTAAATAAAATACACTTGGGGGAATAATTTTTCTGATTTTACTGGCACTCGTGCAGTGTCTCTCTCCCATGCTAATTATTGGTATTCTAAATTATTTTTCTTTTTATTTTGGGGTATAAACTATGATTTTACATAATCAATAATAGTGAAAACTAATAAACGTTCAAGCCCCTAACTAACAGCTTCGAAGACCATAGAACACTGTTCACAAGTAGAAAGCTCCTTTATAAGTATATATTTAGTCGTCCTGACAGTTGAGGGAGTATAGATCATGATGTCTATTAATTGTTAACTAAACAAAAAATAGAACCTCAAGGCAGAGAAAATATTTAGCGATTGTCTAACACCATGTCATCAGCTTGAGTGGTTTAAGACTACCACTAATAATTTGTCAACTAATCGAAGTAGGACAACTATTCAGATAAAAAGTGAACCTTAAACATGTTTTACATTAAATAAGAAAATTTTAAAAACAAGATCAACATACTAAACCATCACTTATGAGATGAACTTTATCATTTCTTACTTCTCAGCTGCCCCTCATCTCTTTCGCACACACAAACACAAAATTCTTTATATGCCTAAATCTATCACAATTTTCTTGTTGGATATCGGTACCTACCACCTTCACACGCTTTCATCAACAGCAATTGTTCGAGACATACCCAAATTCTGCTTTCCATTTGTTCAAGATACATGACGATTATTCCACTGATTCAAGAAAGCTACAGCTTTCCGTGATTCATCACAAAAGGAGTGAAGACATGCTGATTAAAGAAAGCTATGGCTTTTTCCACTTATTCATCACACACGGGTGAAGACTTGTTGATTGAAGAAATTTATGACTTTCCATTGATTCATCACAAAGGAGTGAAGAGCTTCGCCACGGACTCAAGAGCTTTTGAATCACGAATGTCATCTAGTTTAAGATGCTTTCTGGGTTATACTGTAATTTAGTTTTGAGGAATCCCCATGTGGATTAAATGATCCGTCTGATTGGTTTTATCTCTTGAATCCTATAATTATATGTTCTGACCAATTCTCTGTGAAAGTAACCAAAGTGAAATTTAAAATAATTGGTCCCATTCAAAGCATTGTTTTCCTTTATAAGTAAACTTGTATTTTCATGCACTAGTGACAAAGATGTTAACATTTTAGCAACAACATGAAGTGTGGATAGTGTGAAAGTAGACTTTATCTTATATTAGTATGGTTTTTTTTAATGTAACGTAATCTAATTATCGTGTCTTGTAAAATTTGTTATACAATGCTCCAATGCGTAATGCAAGGCACCAAAACTAGTTGATATGAGGAATCCTAGATTCCGCACCCTCCGCTCACTTTTCATGTCCAACCTTATATATGAACACAGAGGCAGAAGCAATTGATACATGGAAAAAAAAAAAATGGTACTTGTTGGGGAACTTCTTGCTCATTAAAAGTAATCTTCCCACAGATCTATGATAGAGTTCAATAATGCAGTTGAAGGTATTATTTCTACGTGGATCGACAGAATATATTCCAACAAAGACCAAAAATGAAAAAAAGCTAGCTTAAACAATTACTGTCATAAGCCACCCTGCCCGTGTGGTGCTTCCGTATATATACACCTACAAGTGTTTGTTCGATCTCTCGTTAGTGACAGCAATATGGAGCGCCCCACCTTACACTCCAAGTCGTCCTATCCCCACTAGCTCCGTCCCCACATGGCCCAAATCGTTAACTTAAGCCGCCGCCCTATCCCGAATTAACTCGATTCAATATGAATTAATCCATTTAATTTTAAATTCTTTTTGTTTAAACTATTCACCTCAATTTTTATAAAACCCTATTTTGATTATCCGGTTGGCAGTGCGGCAGGTGGCCGATCGCAGCGGCGGCTATCGAATCTTTTCGGCAGTAAACAGTCGGCTGCCTGTGAGGAGGTAGACCTGTAGGTTCCTTAAACACATCTACAATTTCAGTAAGTGAACTTTGTACCTCCACAGGAATGGTGTTATCACTTGAACTAGTCGAAACAACAAACACTTGTCCATATAGTGATCCCACATTATTGTGCAGCAGTTTGGTTGTGGCTTGCACTAAATCATCTTGACCGTAGCCCCAGCCACACTTTTACATATTAATAATATAGCTTCCTTGCCTTGATACTTGCCCTTGTCCTATAGTTAAAGTTGACAATGCCCATAGCTTTAAGCCATTGTATCCCAAAAACACAATGACAACCCCAAGGGGCAATTTTTTATATATGTTGTGAACCTTTGCTCCCCGATAACTCGGTTGAAATTCTGACACACAGCACCACTTTGAACCCTGGAACCATTTGCCACAGCCACAGCCACATTGAAGGGTGGGTTGGGCATCAAATCGCACCTTAGTCTCTCAGCTGATTTAGGATCAATGAAATTATCTTTGGACCCTCTGTCAACCGAGATGGTGAAAGACTTTTTGCCCACCCATCCTGTTACTCTCGTGGTAGTGTGAGTAGTGTTACCTGCTAGGGCATGAGCACTACTCTCAAGTTATATCTTCAGTAACTTCCTCTGTGGTGCCTTGGGGTTGCATCTTCATTGAAGTGTTCCTTGGCAAAACAGGCTTCCTCGGGGTTCTGGTGTCTGACGAGCATAGCAATGCATCCCTTGGGTCACACCTTTTGATGTCGAGGGGTGAAGTTTCCATCACAGCAAAAGCATAGGCCTAGCTCCCTCTTCTGTTCGTGTTCATCAGGCTTGAAATATTTGAGGGGTGGTGGAGAGTTGAAGGTGGGGTACCTGTGGTGTGGGTAGGATGCCCTTTTGACTCGTGAATGAATTGTTGGTATTTTTTGGTTTGGAATACGTTGGTGTGACAGGTGGTTTTGACATTTGGACAGCATCAACACCCTCCACATCCTCGACGGTAACCGGCCAGCTGGTTGGTAGGCCGTCGCTTTTTTGCCGGGCTATTATTAGCAGCAGAAAGTTGGCGGCCACATCAAAAGGAGTCGAGGAGATCTAAAGAGAAATAACAGTAATTAAGACACTCCTCATTGGCATGCATGAGAACCGAATCTGATTGAGGAGCAGAGCTGTATGTACTATGTAGTTCCTATCTCTCCCATCAGAGTGAGAAGGTAGCTCTCATGGTGGTCTATCTTACTCGTAGAGTATTGCCACAGGGAGATGGAAGCCCGAGCCCTTGAAAATTTTGTCCACAAATTTAAACTTGGTAAACTGCGACTTCCAACAGCATTACTGCTTACAACACCATCCTCAACATTTCTTTCAGACAATTTATCTACCGAGTTTTGCTTATTTTCAACACCCAACGAGTTGGTATCGCAGTATATACCACGAGATCCCTCTTCAAACAGAACTTTCATACTTCGGAGGCTCGTTACCAAGTCCAAATACGGAACAACCTTCAGACAGGGCATTGCTCTCAACCTCGAAACAGATAGCAGGGCTTCAGCACAACAGATATTGCACTAGAAATAGTCAGTCTCCCTCTTCGTATTCTTAAGCAGAAACACCCCAAGGTCATTCAACATGGAGACAGTCAAAATCCTTTTCAATCTGATCGCCAATAATCGCAATCTTGGGCGTCATCTTAAAGACACTCTCTTTCTTGCTTCAGTATTCTGAAGTTCCCTTTGTGTAAAATATATCCCGTCACTTGAAACAAAAGAACAACGAGCCATTTTGTAACTATATGTACGTCAAATCATCCATTCAATTGGCAACAGAATTGGCTGCTGTACTGAGTTCTCTTCAAGAATACTAATGAAGCTGTGACCGAACTGTTAAATTGGATAGCTTTATCATGGGATGAAGAATGGAAGTACCTGGTTTGATCAGCTTGGCGGCTGTACCAGAGCGATGGGAGGGGGAGAGAGAGAGAGAGAAGGGGGAAAGAGAGAGAGATAGGGCGGGGAGAGGGAAAGGGAGAGAGAAGGAGAGAACACTGAGGCTTTGCCAGCGATTGAATCAACTCATCCATAAATGAGATGAGCAAAGACAACCATGGCAGTCATAATGTTCGGAGACTGCTTGATGGTATCCGAAGCTTTAATTGGAATAAGCTCAAGAACTTTCAAGGTAATTACAGCATCAATTACTATTAGAACTTTGACCATCAAAATCACAACAATCCAGGCGAGTTATAAAAGGAACGAGATTCCAAGAACATGACAATAATCAGCCTAGAAAAACTGAACCCAAAAATCAGCTTAGAATCCAATCATCTGGATGCTTGCCTTTCATCCTTGTTTTAATGTTGAAAACTTCTACTCTGTAGTGTTATATGTAGTTTTGACTTGGGTTGCCCCTATCTTAGACCTGGCTCTTTCTGCTGCTGCATTCTTACCTTCTTTTGCCACACCTGGTTACCACCTGCGGAATCACAAACAATAAGATTCTACTTTAGTGGCTCTGAAACTTTTGAACTGCTGCTCTCACGCCACGGTACAGGTAGGGGGATCACTATCCAGCTTCTTTGCCTCCCTTTCGATTGCATCAAGCCACAAGTTCAAAAATTCTGTTTTGTCGACAACCTCAAGTCCGTACGTGTTCAAATCGTTAAGCACAACGCCAACGCTTTCCTTCAGCTTTGTGCTAGTCACTTCCATGTCCGCTGTGACATGCTTGAAACCTCTAGTGTACCCCTTAGTCAAAGCAGATCTGTCATTGTTCCCTTCTTTTCCTTCACAAGTTTGGTCCATCTTATCAATCACACTCTGAAGCTTGTCATCTATGCTCTGCAACCCTTGCACGAACTCCATCGTATCATCTATGCAAGCTAGTTGAGCACGCAGGTACCTCAAGATACCATCATCATCTTTTGTGCCAATTCCCCTCATTTTCTCCCTGATTTCTCTTGCACTCTCTTCGTGACATCTTTTTACCGTTGTAGCCGTGTCTTCTACTTCAACCAGTTCAGCTATCAGTGATCGACGCTCTTCTCCCTCCGACTTCGTCGTCTCATCCTCTTGCTGTTGCTTAGCCAGATTTTCCAGGTCGAAGAACTCCCTTTCAGCTGCAGAAACCTTTTGTTCGAGTTGTGATTGTTTCTCCTTAGCTTCTTCAATTCTCCGAGCGAAGAGGTCTTCCAAGTCTTTGTACTTCTGGCTCATCAAGAGAATCTCCAGGAGTTTGTTCAATGTACCAAAATCGCCGTTAATTGCAGATTTCTTCTCCTGTTCTAAAACTCCACGTCGGTTGTGTGTTAGTTTATCCAGTAGCGTCACCTTATTAAGTTGCCCTGAAGTTTTAGAAACAATAAGCATGTCAGGATTTGAGGCAAAAGAGTTGATTTTTCAATACGTAAGCATTTTTGGCCTCTCCACACAATGCCAACTGGTTTTGAGTTGGATTCTTCCACAATGCCTAGCAGTACCTACTATCAACTAATCTCTGCTGCTTTTCATTTTGTCTATCCTTTTATTCACAAACACCCATAGCAGCCTATTTGTGTTTGTGGCCTCCTATGAAGTCTAATCCTGAATAACGATCAATGCCTTCCATGCTTGCTTATGCGTAGGACTGTAACAATATTCCCTCCGGCAGAAACAAGAGGAAAGCCTTTCGCTAAGATATCTTCAAGGTTTCACAGATAATCAAGCTTCCACTAACATACATGACACAAGGCTACAGAACTTAAGTACTCTACATACCCTTGGTGTGTGCTAAAGCAATTTGCAAATAAACCAAGTGGCTTGCAACATCTATTCAACGAACAAAAGCCTTTGCTGAAGACAATAAGAAAGCAAATTTCAAACCTGATATGCCACTGGAGCTAGATGGGGCATCAATGTCAGGAGGACCACGACCTACTCCATTGCCACCTGTAGAAACTCCAGCATTCTGTCCTCCACCGCCTCTACCTCCTCCACACCCTCCGCCTCCTCCACGCCCTCCTCCTTTACCCTTTTTAGCCATTCTTATCACTGTGATATCAAGCACACGTTGACGGCGTCTAGTAAAAGGCTTCTGTGATTGGCAAAAAGATTGCAGTGAGATTGTGAGGCATCAAAACTAACAGAAAGGCATCGAAGAAGAAAGGGAGCGAGTATATATATGACTTAAACTCTTAATCTGCGAGAGAGAGTATATTATTATAAATGTCACAATAAACATGATACGAGTGGTGAAAGTGTCATTTCAATTGTCTTTAATTATATTTTTGTCAGATGGAATAACAAAAAGACATCCGAGCAAAATTTCAACTGTTCATATTTTACAAATGTTCCATATTATTGTTAAGGTACATATAAATGATTTAATAGCATTATGATCCTAAAAATGGATATGCAACGGAGAACTTTAGATTTCTTTGACAGTTGTTAATTATATTAGCCAAGGAAATCATACAGGAAAACAAAACATACAGGAAAACCTAATTATAGCGAAGAAGAAATCATACAGGAAAACAAAACACTACTACAACTAACACTATGAAGGCATTGAAAGCAGAAATGGAAAAACTACTTCACAACAACACCACAAAAAGAGAACAGATCACCTAAAACCTAATTCAAGCAGCAAAGAAAGTATACACTGAACAAAATACTGGTACACCTAGCACTAGAAGGTAACTGAAGCATAACTTGAGAAATTACTCCATGGAAACACACACAAAAACAAAAAGAAAATTAACCTAAACCTAATTCAAGTGGAGAACAAATTATCCAGGACAACAGAACAACGCCAATAATAACACGAAAAAGGCATCAATGGAGAAATTAGTTTCGAAAAAGAGACGCAAATAGAATACAGGCATAAATCAAGCGAAGAACGAATTAGACAGGAATTAAAATACTCTAAGAAATCACAAAGCGAATGAAGAATAAATGAAGAAACTACATTATAAAAACAAAGACACAAAGAGCAAACAGTTACCTGAAAACAGACCTAGGTCAAGAAAACGGACCTGGTCAAGCGACGGACTCCAAACACAACAAGAAAACAGACCTAGGTCAAACACAACAAGAAAACAGAACCAGGTCAATCGACGAACAAATTATATAGGAAAGCAGAGTACAATCAGAAAGAGAAGGCAATTGAAGCATAAACGAAGAAATAGGTTTAAAGAAGCAAACACAAAAGGAAAACCAAATTCAAGCGACATAAGATATTATGCAGGAAAACGTAATACTACCACAAAGAAATTACTTCAAGAAAACAAACACTAAAAGGAGATTTGAGACTAACCTTGAAAAAAATCACACGCACTGAAACGTTATTTCACACAGTTGTTCACAAATTATCGTCGTATGTATGTAGTTAATCAGCCAAAACTTGGAGCACTAATCAGGAGCCTGTGGCCCGGAGGCAAGAGATCTTGCCCGACCAATGAACGACTCGCTTCTGGAACGGTCAAGAGAACTCTAGAAGTGGAGTATGTCAATGCCATCTTCTTTGGGCGCGAAATTGATACGTCAATGACTTTTGACCCACAATGTCCAAGTCACCCTCGTCGCGTAGTGCAAATTGCATTTTATACATTATACTTCCATTAAGGAAAGGGTACTGATGTTCACAAACTCTTTCAATTTCAAAAGTATATAACTTCAGCAAAAAAATGAAATTTAAGGTTGGGATGTAAATAGCAAAGAGAGGTAGACAACTTTAGTTTGCATTAAGATGGATTTTGTGCTTTCCGAAAACAAAAGGAGGTAGACAAATACAGTGAAAAATATCACAAACTCACAATTTGGGGCAGACAGCCATTTCAAGAGCTCTAAAAGAGGTGAGTTTCATGGGAACAAAATCTGATTTTAGTAGCCAAATTACCTAAGACCGATTTATTCCAAACCTAATATGGGTAGTTTATATATGCAGTTTGAAACTAAAGGCATTAAGATCATCAGTGACACAACTCACATAAGGGGGCGGTTAATGTTCGAGGTTAATAAAGCATTTAATGCAAAAGTCGCCAGACTTAAAATATAAGATTTATTAATCCCTTGACATATTTACATCAATTCAAATCTATATCTATACTTCTTATAAAAGTACGAATCTTGTAAATCTTTTTATTCCATTTTTGTCCTTCGTTAATCACTCTAATAACAATCTTATCCTTTAATAATCACTACTCCATTATTATCCTACCCTTTCATAAATATCACTCCATTATTACCCTACCCTTTCATAAATACTATTATTAATTACTAATTGTGTAATCATTTTGGGTTTTACCCTCCGTCAGTTATTTCAATAACAACTTTACCTTCCCTAATTAGTTTTTTTGTACTGTGTTTAAGAAACATTATGTTATAAATTTAATCTAAATCAATATTTACATATTGGGAAACAAAATATGTAATTGTTAAAAATATATTTATATATATGCATGCGTGTGTGTGGGTGTATGCGCGCGCGCACTACCTCTAAAAGTATAAATTTTATAAATTATTTTTTGACGATTATGTCTTCCGTTAATTACGTTAATTACATTCTTACCCTTCTTTTACCACTCCTTTTTAAATTTTGATGAAATTAAAATAATATTGGGTAATGAATCTATTTTATACATTGATTGAAAAATGAAAAGTGTGATGAGAAAGAAAAACATAACAAAAAAGTTACTTTATTATATTCTTTTAATTTAGTTAAAATAAAATAAATATTAGATATTGACCTGGTTAATGAGAATTGTAATCTTCTTTCTTCATTTTAGGTTAGTAAACAATTAACCAATTGAAAAACTAAAAAATGAAAACAACATAAAGAAACTAAAATACGTGGAAAATCAATTAAGAAACAGAAAATTGTTAGGAAAACAAAAAAAAGGGTTCAATAAAAAAACAAGGCTCAAATATGGTGCAAATTTGAATTGAAAATATGTTCGATTATTCCAGTTGAAGACCGAGTGTTTTGTGTTTCTTATTGATGAAACATAAAGGACCTGGTTTTGAAAAGTACAAATCTTAACCATTAATCAATTTAATAATTTACAAAAATAAAGACGTAAATTTATTCTTTTAAGTTCTCTATTTGCTTTTATTTTTAACAGTACCATCAAACATTTCTTCAATCCAAAACTTACAAAGAATACTTTCAAACATTGAATTGATTACAATTGCGATCATCAAATAACATTTCTTCTAAAAAATTCACAAAAAGTTGAGAACATAATTGAATTACATTATTTTTTATCCCAAGTAAGATAATAATATCACCTCAAATATTTCTCTCGACTATATTCTCGTGCAACGCACGTGCTCTATATTAGTGTAAAGAAAAACAACCTATGAAGATATGGAGCATCGCATTTTACGTTTATGACGAGTTTTATACCATGTATGAAAAAGTTACATTACTTCTATCACAATTGGTGTCCAAAGTTGTAAACACAATTAACATTTATAAAAAAAAAGTAAAATAAAAAATTCAACCCATAATCATGGTGAAACAGATTATGGAAAAAATAATTCGCTTAACCAGCAAAAGAATGTGATCAAAACCGAAAGTTAAAAATTCGACCATTCCATCTACTTATGTGCATGATATTCTAATTAAATTTTTAACAATTTTTTCTTGCTTATTTATCTTTTTCGTCTTTTTTTTTTTAATGTTATTGGAAGGTGCCCACGTGTAGATAACTAGTGATCTTAAATACGAGGGTAATTGGCTAATGGCCCCCTGTACTATACAAGGTGTGCAATTTTCTGTGTCCCCCTTTCCATCTACTTCAAACTTAAACAATCACCCCCCCCCCCCTCTCACTCATGGAAATTGGGCACCTTAAACGGAAACTGTTAAATTTAACAGCGCGTGGTCATCACACGTGTTGACTGACGCTTTTCTTTTTAATTAAAAAAATGACAATTTTTGCCCATTCTTTTACTTCTTATTCACCCCCACCCCCCCAACTCGTTAGCCCAGTCCCCTTCCTAACTCTTCACTGACATGTCCCCCCATCAGGCCAGCCCCTTTCCCCCTTCCTTCCAACTCTGCACACACCCATAAATTGGCGTGTGTGTGTTTGGTGTGCAATGGGTGGGGGAAGGGGTGGTGTGTTGGGTCTGTTCGATGTGTGTGTGGTGGTGCTGCTATTGTGTATGCAGTCGGTGTGTGTGTGTGTGTGAGAGAGAGAGAGAGCAATGTGTGTGATTTTGTGGGTGTTTGTTTAGGGGTGGGGTGGGGTGGGGTAAGGTAGGGGAGGCGAAACCGTGGAGGTGTACGCGCATGTGTGTTGACTGTGTGTGATAGTAGTATGTTCGTGTGTGTGTGTGTGTGTGTGTTGGGTATGCTTGGTCGTTGTGCAAAGGGTGTGTAGGTGGGTGGGTGGGTGCGTGAGAACAATGTGTGTGAGTGTGTGGCCATGTGTTGTGGGCGGGGGGGGGGGGGACCATGGAGTGTATGTGTGCATATGTGTTAAAATGTGTGTGAGAGCAATGTGTGTGCGTGTGAGAGAAAGAGGGATCAACGTGTGTGTTTGTGCGTGTTTGTAGTGGGTGCGTGTTTGTGTGTGGGTTTAGGGTGTGTGTTTAAGTTTGTGTGTGCACGTGTGTTAACTGTGTGTTTATGGGGATTTGAGTAAAAGTGTGAGAGGGGAGAAAAATAAGTTGGAAGAATGATATTAAACTTAAATAGAGTAAGGAAATACGGGTATTTAGGGGGGCTGTACATTTACGCAATTTGTTTTCGCGTTTTATATTATGTTTTTGTTTTCTAGATTTTAGTATTCAGTTCTAAAATCGGATCGTGTACTTTTAGTTTTTTTCGTATCTACTTTTTTCAATTTTTTCTGTACGTTTATCATTTTCATTTTTACCAAATTTTTTGGATACATTCTTGTATGTTTTTTAGCATTTTCTACATTATTTTTTCCGTGGGCCCATATCTATGCCTTCCATTTCCCCTTAACGAGTTTCATTTCCCTTTCCTTTTCCCCTTCTGCAAAATCACCAAAACAACCAAGGCAAAAAGGATCACCCACCACATATATTGTAATTAATTATAGCATGCATCAGTCAACACTGCACTAATCAACATTAGAAAAAACAAGAGAAATTCCTTACATCAATCTGTCTCTTCACGGTCCTCGGCCGCTTATTTGGCCGCCTCGACAGCCTCGCTCCGGTCATCGCAAACACGTCCTCCTCAATCTCCGATCGCAAACGTCTGCCTCTTCTCCTTCTTCTCCTCACCGTTTGGCATCCTCTTGTTTTGGGGCGACGCCTGCACTTTGTTTTCTTGTGGGGACATTCCTCCGTTTTTTGAGGACCCTCTGTTCAAGGGATTTGGCTTCTGCGGAGCGGCATTCCTAGGCCTCAAATTCCATTCTACTTTCACATACCTTCTGGCCTGTTGTGTGTGTTCTTTCCAACTGGAAAGACTTGGGAAGATAAAAATAAAATAAGCGGCTGTACACCAAACCCGGTGACTATCAAACTCGACGACATCCATTTCATTCTCTGGGAGCTCCAGCTTCCTCTGGTTCGGTACACTTCCCGCAGAGAGAGAGAGAGAGAGAGGATGCAGCTAGGCGGCAGAGAAAATTGTGAAATCTGGAGGCAGGTGATGGTATTCTCTGACACAGAGAATATGAGCAGTGGAAAAAAGTTTGGTTGTTTTCAATTTTTTTGCTACTGTTTGGATTTTTTTATCCAAAACAAAACTGAAAAAAGATATTTTTTTCATCATTATAACAAAAACGAAAATAAAATTTAGTAAACGTACAACCCCTAGATAATTTCACCCTATTTATAATGGACCCGTGACCCGTCTAAGGTGCCCAATTCCTATAGGCGTCGGGAGTGAAGTGGAGGGAGGGTAATCGCTTATCGTATGCATTACATGGTCACTAGTTATTTTCTATACACATATATAAAAGTGCCTTAGTTCATCCACATCAATTATAGCAGATTGCCCACACTTTCCCGCAAAACATATATAAAAGTGCCTTAGTTCATCCACGTCAATTATAGCAGATTGCCCACACTTTCCAGAAAAATTACATGTCATGCCACTCATGTCAAGTAATCATCTTTCTTGTACACGTGCACTTCCACCAGCGGCCTTCTTCTACAGCTGCTTCAGCCAGTAATTTTACACTGCCTAGCTTCTTGGAGAGCTTACATCTCACATCACACGCACATCTTAGGCTTCACCTTCTTCTGCACTCTCATCTTCTTTCTTAGAGTTCGTTCTTTCTAACCATCATCCTCCCTTCCAAGCACATGCCTTGTCACCCTCGTCACAGGTAAGATTTGAAATCTTTCTTCTGCCAATCTGTAAATTCAAGATGTCCATTCATAAACTTTTGGATTGATTATTTTCTTAATTTTTATTTGCAGAAATCTATTTGGACTTTGATTAAGGGATTAGAAAGAGATTGTAATGCTTAATGATTGTGGAGGCATTAGAAAGAGATTTCAAGTTTCGTTCCATTTTAGGTCATTGCCCATACTTTTGAACAAAATTACACACCATGTCACTGATGTTAACTCATCCCCGTACACGGGCAGCTCACCACCTCTTCCTATTCTTTCTTCTGCGGCTTCACCTCCACAGGAAAATGGCAGAATTCTCTACTACGGCCACTAAATTACACTACTATGTATTGCTTTACTGCAACTTCACTGCTAAGAATTTATTTCTTCTATACTTTCATGATTTCTGGTCGAATTGATGTCACTACCAATGGTCACTTTCTCTTAAATTGATGTTGCAGTTGTTCGATTTTCTGTTTATGTGACAAGAATCTTTATAACAATATATTCGCTGGGCCAATCCCTCCCCAAATTGGACGGCTGAAGCGGCTTAGAGTACTGTATGTATCTCTTCTCTTTTTCTGGAGTGCGTGTGCATGTGTGTGTTTGTTTATGCTGTATCTTTCAAACGTGTTTTGGTGTTTATGTTTGTTGTTTTAGATAGTGAAATGATTCATGCACCGATGATGTTTTTTTGTGCATACCTATTTATCATTTTGTCGTTCCCCGTTGATCTATATATCAGACTCTGTGCTCCATCGTCTTTGCATGTCACCGTTTCACACACAAATATTCTATGGTGATGCTGCTTATCAGAAACACATTCTGGGAACGAAATTTTGTATTGTCTGTATTTTGAATTGTAGTTGTATCTTTTGGCTTTGACTAAGCAGCATAGTGCGGTGATGATGATCATCATCGTCATTAAAATGAACTTTTTCAAGTTATCATGAAAATATTTCTTTTCATTGGTAGACGAAGTTAATTTTTCTGTGATTAGAATTTTTTCTATCCCTTGATAGAAACTTGAGGTGGAATAAACTACGGGATAGCATACCTTCTGAAATTGGTGAGCTGAAGCGGCTAAAACATTTGTGAGTATTTTCTTTACCATGGGATATCTCGTGTTAGTTTGTATCTGTATTGTATATGAAAAAGGCTGCCTATCATAATATGCTAACACTTCTTTTTTTTTTCACATTAACAGAATGAATTGCAAATGGAAGGTAATTACTTTACTAATTTGTGCATATATACCTTCAATTACATACCTTTAATTTAGAACTCATATTTCATCAAATTCATAGCAGCTTCCTTATTTGTTGAATTGTTTGAATAGCTCCCTTTGGTTTGAATTATTGAAATGCTAATGGTTTTTCTAACATATGCATTATCTTCCCTTGTTAATTAATAGATGCATATGAGTTTTAATGGGTCGAATATTCTTCTCAATTCTTATAAATTATAATTTTCCAGATATTTCATTTTTAGTCGTTTGTTCTTGCTAATGCTATACAAACTGCCAATGATTTTCTTGCAAATAGGATGTACTTACATAATTTGTACCATTGTTTAAACTGGTCCAGACGCAAATGTTAGAAGTTTTTGCATATAACGTCTCCACCTTTGTTGGGTGTTGAGGGACCACCGGGAGGCAGGGAAATGTTTCTTTTATGGCTTCTTCAGCCTTTATGGGCCCTATTACTCATAAATTAGTTATCTGCTCACCTTATATGCAGAGTTACAATGAAAAGCAGGTAATCGATTGACCACTTTCCTCTAAAAATGAAAATAAAATCACCGCCGTTATATGGTTATATTGGAAAAAATGAAGGAAACAATATTTTCTCTGGGTAATGTTACAACCAAAAGATCTATTTCTCTTTGATAATGCAGTTGACTAAATTCTAACAACGAAATGGTTCAATTAAAGTTGTGGGTTCTTTTGCACATATTTTTAGCTGTCGCACCTTTAGTTTTTTTCTTTCTTTTCTTCTTCTCCCTATGTGCATATAAAGAAGACATTCTTAGCCATAAAAATACTAATAGTATATCATCAATTTTCCACATTTGCAAAATACGTTAGTGTCCTTTTGCATATCTATTGCAGTTTTACTTTTAAGCCTTTGCCGTTATCTGAAATATAGGTTTAGGATGCAATGAATGATTTTAGAATTAAATATCTGTCATCACTGCCCATTGTCATGTTCTGTAATCGTTGCAGAGATGTTACTTAACAGATATAACACCGTTCAAAGAGCTGGTGGACTTAACTGAAGGTGGGGTTGCAATGCAAGAGTTGCCATCGATTCATCCCGTTTACCACAAGTTCATCCCCAGGTTCCCATCCCTTCTACAGCTTTACGATAACTACAGTCTATATATACATGATGATATATTTGCTTCTTTTGAAATTTAGAAAATGTGGTCATACAATTTGAAGCAAAAGCTTTCACTGGAAGCATGCTGGTGGTTGTTGGTCTGCTTGACCATTTGTGGTATTGTTTGGGCTTTGGCCGTAGATTAAGATGGCATAACCTTTGAAGTTTAGATGGCATGAATGTAATTTGCCAAATCAGCATGTAACATGTCTTTTGGGCTATAGTATATGAATGCAGCCACCGGTGAAGATGGTGGCTTTGTTGAAAGAAACAATATTTTCAAACGAATTATTGTACATCTGATAGTATTTGGGGGATTCCTTGTTATGAGAAATTAGATGACTTTGGTAATGGAGATTTTGTATGATTCGTGCTCGCTTACCCTTACTTGCCATATAGTGTACAATAGTTTCTTCTTCTTACAATTTGCTGGAATTCCTTGTATCACATTACTATTTGCATACTAATTGTTACGATATTAAGTTCTTTAAATCCATATAGGTACATGCATTTAACTTCATTCTTGTGGTAGCATTGGTAACCAACTCTGTTTTTGTGGGGTAATTATGATAATGAATTTTATAAACTGGGCTGTGGAATTCATCCAACTCACCGCCCTTTCTTATTCTTGCTTCTACCACTTCACCTCCAGAGAAAGAACACAATTTTCTGCTACTGTTAGTACACTATGATTTAATTAATCAAAAGAAGCTTAACTACAATCTAACTGGAGAAAATGGTTGTGGGTTCAACTGCCAATCGTCAAAAGGGATTAAGAGGCGAAGATCAAGGGGAGTGCGAGATCGAGAGATCAGATAATTCTTCAAGGTTTTCATTTTTGTTCAGGATGAGATAAATATTCCGTGGTGCTTGTCAAAAGTTAATATTCTGGTTTTGATGGTTTTGAGGAGTTTGAGATTGGATGTAGTAGTGATGATGATAATTGTGGGGGTGGTTTGTTAGGGTGGCGAGTTTTTGGTGATAATCGCAACGGGGGTGATGGTGGCTTTGGTGGAATGATGATGGTGAAGGATTTATTTTGATGGATGTGCATTTGACGTAATCTTGATGGTTGTACGTTTCACGTAGTGGTGTTGATAGTGGTAGTTGTGGGTTTTGTGCAATAGCCATATAGGCGGCAGTTTTGGGATGACGAAAGTGGGTTTTGTCTGCTGGTAATTGTAGTGCTGATGATTTTGTTGTTATAGTGGTGGTGATTATTGTGGACATGATTGTGGTGGTGGGTATGGTGTACTGGTAATGGTGGTTGTTTTGGGTGGTAAAAGTGGGTGATTGTAGTGGAGAAGATTACGTTGGTCGTAATTATGGCCATGATTATAGGGGTGGATTTGGCTTAATGGTGACGGTGGCTGTTCTGGGGTGTTCAAAGCGGGTTTGTTTAGTGGTGATGGTAATGGTTTGATGCAGGTGGTGGTTACAGTTTTGTGATGCATGATTGCCATTGTGGTGAACAAATTGAAGGGGTGGGGCAAGGGAGGTACGTGTAATGATAAGGGAGGGATTTTAATGACCACTTCCGAAACCTATAGTGGTCAAAGCGTTATTTAGTTTGGTTCTAGGTCAACAAATGGAGCTCTTGATGAGATAATTTCAAGAATTCGTTGTTGGGATAATGTTTATACCCATTAAGATACCCAGAAGTAAACTCTACATATCATTACAGGCAAGTCAATTTTAAGTAAAGTTATTGTCAGCCATTAGCAATTATGATAAAAAAAGGTATAATTTGTGATAAAATTGAAGCTTTATTATGTTCCAGGCGAAGAAGAAAATGGCGAAGTTGGTACAAAAAGCTATGCAAGAAAAAAGGGATAGCAGCAATATACATTTAACAATTCCAAAAGACGCAGAGGACGTTTTGCTTAAGATATAAGTGAATTACTAGCACATGAGTCAATATTGGATAATATGAACGGTCTAAGCATTCCGGA